>PVKS010030860.1:0-23987 GCA_004027875.1 Aplodontia rufa
GAGAGAGAGAGACAGAATCAGTTTTTATTGAGTTTTTCACATGGCTTTTGTTGCTCTGACACTTAGTTGTGTATGTGGGTGGCTGGGGTTTGAACCCGTGTACTTGCGCATGCTGGGCAAGCGCCATAACCACTGAGCCACCGCTCCAGCCCCCACTTTATTTTTTAAACAGCCACATGATAATTCATTACATGGATGTACAATAATTTATTTAATAATTTCCTTATTTTTTGTTGTCTTTTCTTGCTTTCTTTCTTCTTTGTCCTCCTCTCTTTCTTTTCATTTTCCTTTGCAATTTACCCTGCTGCTTTAATTAACTATAATTAGAAGTTTTGGTAAGTATTAGCAATAGTTTTCATTGCATCAAAGCTTGAGAAAACCTCACTCTTTAAAAAAAAAAGAAAAGAAAAATTAAAAAAAAGAAAAGATAGTCTCATTGTCAACATGCGGATAACCTCTGGATGGTTTTAATAAAATTCTTCTAATGGTTTCATGAACTGGTGTTAAAAAGGAGCTCATGATGAGTTTAAGGTTCCGTTGTCACTGTCTTAAAATTAATATGAATTTCATCTTTGAAACTGCTTTTTTTTGAAGTGTGAAGTGGATGGGACAACTGAGCAGCGATGTGGGCAATATGTGAGTTAGCATTCCTGCTGCACCAGTCCCATGGAGCCTTCGTGGGGCTCCACGCACTGAGGCGTGGTGGGCCCACAGCACCTGGGAGTTCAGATCAGGCCAGGTGTGTTACATCTATGCCTGAGTGGGAGCAGGAGATGACAGCCCAGAGAGGCTGCGCTGTCCATTCTAACCAGGACTCGCTTCAAAGAGGAAAAGGCAAATGATGCTTTAAGAGCTACAAATGACCAAGGAGTCCAATCAAATCCTTCCTTCCTTATAAATTAAGTATTAACCATGACGTTTTTATACTTTCTCTCCCATAGAAGGGAAGGGAATATACACGGCAATCCATTTAGTCCCTTATCCCTCAACCTTTCCTTACTTATCCATAAACTGAAGATAGAGAATGTGGATAGAATACGTGTAAATTGAAAATGTGAAATAAAGACATTTCAGTTTTATGCAGCATTTCCACGGTTCTGGTAAGAACAAAATATATATTTATGTATAAGCTGTGCAATGCAAATTGGGTAATTCTGGTGACTCTGCACAGGAGTTAAATGCGCTTCAATTTTCATGTAAAGCTGGCATTGTACAATATAAAGAAAATGACATAATTCATTGTAACCGTTTGAGATTTTAATTCTTTTTTTTTTTTTTTTTAAGAGAGAGAGACAGTGAGAGAGAGAGAGAAAGAGAGAATCAACTTTATTTAGTTCGTTGCGTACATGGCGCTGGGGGTTTGAACTCGAGTACTCATGCATGCAGGGCAAGCACCGTAACTACTGAGCCACTGCTCCAGCCCCTGAGATTTTAATTCCTTTAGAACATTATTAAGTAGCTAATAAAACACTTGCTAGTCAAGGAAATGTGGAAGAAAGGAAAATAACTTCATGCTTTAGAATGATTTTTTTTCCTGTGTTAGAATTAGGGACCCCACATTTTATTGTGTATTAGCTTCCCAAATTAGGTAGCCATCTCTGCCAACATAGAAAAGTTTCAGGACCTTACAAGTTTCCTGACCTTACATAATATGCTGATCTTTTCCTCCTTTCTAGTTGGTCTCCAAAGTTTTGTTTCATTGTGTTTTGGTTGCTGGTGTTTCATTTTTTTTTTTTTTTTTTAAAGAGAGAGGGACAGTGAGAGAGAGAAAGAGAGAAACAACTTTATTTAGTTTTTCACATGGCCTTAGTTGCTCCGACACTCAGTTGTGTACGTGGTGCTGGGGTTTGAACCCGGGTCCTCGTGCTTGCCAGGCAAGCGCCGAAACCGCTGAGCCACCGCTCCAGCCCCTGGTGTTTCATTTTAAGAGGAGTTTAACTCTTTATTTCCCCTGGGAGACTAGAAGAATATAGAAACATGTTTAATTTTTCTTCTGATATCAGAATAAGTGATAGAATTCAAAATAATTCAGATCATATTTAAAAATATGATTATAGAACATATAGTACCATTCTCAAAGGATTATAAACTCCACAGAGATGTGAATTTTTCCCCCCAAAGAATTGGTAGAATGCAAATTGTACAGTAGATGCGCCATACATATTGCTGAATTAATCACAAAGTTTGCAAAGATGTAGTCTTTTACTCTCTGAGGTTACTCCTCTTCTCTGTGGAACACTAGCCACTGTGATTGACAGTTCATTTTGCAGTAGTGCTTTCTCTGCGAATTGTTGATTCTCACTATGCCTCTTGGATAGCTCTGTTGTCTCTTGGTGGACATTTCACTGTTCAGGTGATTGTCCATTAAGGCTATGATAAAGCAGATTTGGGGAGTATTGTTTGCAGCTTGCTAATAAGGTGGAGCTATTTGGAAATTTGTGATGAACCTGGGAATCTCTAGAACATGTGCATAGTCGGAGGTATTCACTGAGCCCTAGGAAGGTGGTTCCAGTAAAGGCTGGTGGTTGTCCACCATGGTCTCCTCTTAGACCTGAGTGGAGAAAGCTGGGAACAACTTCCTATTGGCAGACCTGGACCTGGGCCCTTGATCAATGGATTGTAACCAGTGAAAATGAGCGTGTTGAACACACTTCCCTGGGGAGAAAAAGATAAAGACCTAAAGTGAAGGAGATTGGGAACCATGGGGTCAGATGAAGCAAAATGCTAGAAATTTTTGTAAGAATATAAACCTGGGTAATTTTCAAAATTCAAATAAAACAAACTTAACATGAATCTAGTTTAAGATTCCTTCGACAGCCTATCTTGAGTGTGTTTTCAAATCCCCCTTAAGGAGATAGAAATTTTATAATTGCTGAAGACTTCTTTCTAATAGCACTAGCTTCAAGAGGCGCTGTGCACTTAGTCAGTAAAACTCAAGTTTTTTGACATTACATAATCAGATCGAGTGGTGCTGGTCTCATGGAAATTAAAGAGAAGAGGATTATATCTAGCTTATTTTCAAGCTAGTCTTAGTGAGCATCCCAGACACGGATATTAATTTTTTAAATGAAAAGTAGAGTGTTTACCATGCACAAAGGATCATTTGTGCTACCCAAATCTATGCTAATCTCCATTCCAAATCCCTTAGCAACTGTTACTTGGTTAGAAAGGTTCCACTTTCATGAAAGAAAGAAAACTTTCTGAACATGTTGCAGCAAAATTTGGTTTTAGGATATTAAGTCATTAAAAGATATAAAATATTCTATGAGTAAAGAAATGATAGTTTCAAATGAATTCTTCTTTAAATGCAGCAAAATGTTCCTAAATCTGCTTCTTAAATCAGATGCTTTAATTCCTGCATTGCAATAAAAGGTAGTAAATAATAGAAGTTGAAAAGTATTACAAAATGCCTTATGAGTTAGAGACAAAAAATAAAATCCACGAAGTTTTTTTTAGATATTATTTTTTTTGTATGCAGAAATTTATTGGGATAATGCTTTTAACTTAAAGAACTAAGTGGGAAGGAAGGAACTGGAAGTAACAGAAGTAGAACTTCATTAACATTTTTTAAAATTTTATTGAGGAATTGTGTTCTTGTACAATCATAATTGCATATGTAGGAACAATATGATATGCCTAGATCTTAACCCAGAATCATGCCCACGTCACCCACACCCCAGTCTCTTGACTCTTCTATATTCCTCCTTTTGTATATACACAAAACTGTGCATGCTCCAGAGTTCCAGAGTTAAATGATTGCATAAGTATTATTTGGCTTCTCAGGGGAGTAAAGACTAAGCTACATTGATTCCACCCTAAATCCCTCCTTATCATTGCTCCCTCTCCCCTCGCCTCTTCTTGCACATCAATGGTTCCCCTAGCTTATGTGCTGCTTTGACTTTGGTGAATCAGGTACATGAGCTTGACATTTCACCAAAACCTGGGTTTGACACTAGCCTCCACAAATGAGGGAAAACATTTGATCCTTGATTCTCTGGGTTCGGTTCATTTTGCTCAGCATAATTACTTTCATTGCCATTCATTTACCTTCGGAGGCTGTAATATCATTATTTCTAAGAGCTGAGTAGAACTCCATTGTGTGTGTATGTGTGTGTGTGTGTGTGTGTGTGTGTGTATACACCACAGCTTTTTGGATCCATTCATCCAGTGATGGACATCTGGGTTGATTCTATAATTTAGCTATTGTAAATTGAGTTTCTATGAACATTGATTTTTCTGTGTCACTGTAGTGTGCTGATTCTAGCTCTTCTGGGAAACTACTCAGAAGAGAGATAGTCAGGTCATACAGTGGATCCATCCCTAACTTTTTAAGGAGTCTCCACATTGCATTCCAGAGTGGCTATACCAGTCTTCAGTTCCACCAATGGTGTGCTAATGTTCCTTTTCCCCCAGAACCCCTCCAGCATCTATTACTGATTATATTATTCATCTTTGCCAATTTGACTAGAATGAGGTGAACTCTTAATGTAGTTTTGATTCGCATTTCTCTGATTACCAGTGATTTAGAACACTTTATCTTGTATTCATTGACTTGCTCAATTTCCTCTCTTGAGAAGTTTCTGTTTAGCTGTCTGGCCCATTTGTTGATTGGGTTGCTTGTGTTTTTGATATGAAGTGTTTTGAGTTCTTTGGAGATATTGGATATTAGTCCCCTGTCAGAGGAATCACCAGCAATGATAATCTGTCATTCTATAGGTTCTCTCTTGAGAGTTTTGACCAATTTCTTGGTTGAACAAAAGCTTTTTAGTTTAATGGCATCCCTCTATGATTCTTGACTTTACTTCTTTCACTTTGTGAGTCTTGTTGAGAAAGTCACTCCCATTTGTGGGAGTCTTGGCCCTAATTTTTCTTCTACCAGTTGTGTTGTAGCTGGCTTGATTCCTGGTTCCTTGATCCATTTTGATTTGATTTTTGTGCAAGGTGAGAGATAAGGATCTAACCTCACCTTTCTGAAAATGGCTGTCCAGTTTGCCCAGAACCTTTTTGTTGAATAGGCTGTCTCTTTTCCATGTTATATTTTGACCTGCTTTGTCAAAGATCAGGTGTTTAAAGATTTGTGGGTTTGTCTCAGAGTCTTCTATTCTATTCCATTGCTCTTCTAGACTATTTTGATACCAATACCATGCTGTTTTTGTTACTACAGCTCTACAGTATTTTAGATCTGGAATTGTGAAACTACCTGTTCCATCTTTCTTGCTTAGTAATGTTTTGGCTATTCTGGGTTTCTTGTTATTCCAAATTAATTTGAGAATTGCTTTTTCTGTATCTGTAAAGATTGGCATTCATATCTTGATGGGGATTGCATTGAATCTGAAGAACACTTTTGGCAGAATAGCCATTTTATGTATATTAATTCTGCCCAACCAAGAACATGGAATGTCTCACCGTCCTTCAGATCTTCTTTAATTTCTTTATTCAGTATTCAATGACTTTCATCATAGAGGTCTTTGCTGCCCTTGTTAGATTAATTCCCAAATGTTTTATATATGTTTTTGAGGATATTGTGAATGGGACTAATTTCCTGATTTCTTCTTCTGCCCTATTATTGCTTGATTCATTCATTCATTTGCTAACTCAACAAATTGTACAAGAGTTTCTGCTATTTGCTTATTTTTAGGCATATACAAAGAATAGATCTTATGCCTGGCCTAAGGAAGTTCATAATCTGGTGGAAATCTGGATTTATAGGCTTGTAAGTATAAGAAATATAATCATTGTTATATGGAGTTTGAAGAACATTATCCATACATTTGAAAACATAGGTCTCTATATATCAAGATGTCACATTATGTACCATAAATAAATAGCTTTATTTGTAAATTAAAAAAAATAATAAAAATAGGGGCTGGAGTGGTGGCTCAGTGGTTACAGCACTTGCCTGGCATTCATGAGGACATGGGTTCAAACTCCAGTACAATGAAATATTGCAGCAATGAGTACCAGATGAAAAATTAAATAAAATTGATTCTTGTTTTCTCTGTCTGTCCCTCTCTCTCTTAAAAATTATTATAAATAAATAATTAACATAATTAATGATTTTGCTACAATGATGTAAAGAAAAAAGCTGTGTGAGATATGTAATAAATTTAAAAAAGTGAAATGGAAAATTTGTAGGGAAAAACATGACTTAGTAATGTTGAATCAAAAAAATAGTAAAGATAATGTATGTGTAATTAGAAATATTAACAGCAGCAATAACAAAAAGCAAATTAAAAAAAGACCCATATAATGTCCATTCAGTTCTGAGGCACATTCTCCAAAGCATTTAAGGACAAATAATTCTGGAATTTCCAAATAAATATATGTTAATAAATTACCAAGACTACATGTAAAGGAAATGCTTCCTGCATTCTTTATAAGGCTAATATAACCTTGATAACAAAACCAGACAACATCACAAAAAAGGAAGTTTAAGATTTTAAAATATTTTTGAAATAGATGCTCATAGTGAATTCATATATATGGGTGTATTATGTGTGTGTGTGTGCACATATATAATACAATACATCATAATCAAGTTGGGGATAGCCTGGAAGTATGGAGTCTTTAAAGAATCTCTTGATATAATTCTATATATAGAAAATGACTCAAAATATTTGATTATCTCCAAAGATGCAGAACAATCATCTGATAAAAGATATATGTTCTCTCATTATAAAAACTCTCAGCAAAGTAGAAATACCTGTGAAGTTCTTTTACTTGACAAAAGGAATTAATAGAAATTCTTTGGCAAATAGCATACTTAATGATGAACAAAAAAATTCTTTTTGAAGTCAGGAACAAGAGCAGGGAGTTTGCTCATCATTATACTGGAGGTACAGGCTAGTTGAAACAAGATCAGGAAAAAGTCATAAAGATTGGGAAAAAAAACCAACAACAACTAAAGATGCTTTCAATAGTTATGCATAATATTTATAAATTTATGATTACAACCCAAAAGAATCTAGGCAAATCCAAGAGATTCTTATTAGGACCAATTAGAGAATTCAGTAAATTCTGAGTAAAATATCATTATAAAAAAATCCATTGTATTCACATACCACAACAAATAATTAGAGAGAATATAATTTAAAAGATTATATTTTACAATAGCAATACAAATTCTAATGAGCCCAGGAATAAATCTGACAAAGGATATGAAGTGGTTTCAGATGTTAGACAAAGACAATTGGACTCACATCATAAGGACATTTACTATTTGTTTAAGAAAGTGTCTGACGGTGGTTTGCTTTGGCAGCTCTACAATGTCAGTGATGACTTAGACTCTGACTTTTTCCCTCTGTCATCAAGGCTGGCGTCATTTTATGTCATCTGTAAGTTCACACAGGGGCCCACACTCACAAGGGCCAGAGCTTGGTTTAATGCTCTGCTGTTTTCAAAGTCTTGATAATTTTATCTTTGAACCGTGTTTAGTAGATGAAGTCTGATAGGACGGTGGAACATGCTTGGGTGCAGAGGAGACCCATGCGATATGAGTGTTCACTGTTTTTAGCACTCCTTTCACATGTAATCTTCTCGATGTCACCTAAGCACTAGGGTGCATGGAGCTCAGGGAGGCTCAAAGTGAGCACAAGTTCAAGTTCATTTCAGCAGAACTTGCTTTGAACACAGAGGGAAGGCAGGGCCATTCTAAGAAACATGGACAACCAAATAGCCTTCTACCTTTTCTTATAACCTATCAGTCATGTTATTATTATTTTTTTTTAAAGAGAGAAGGACAGTGAGAGAGAGAAAGAGAGACAGGATCAATTTTTATTGAGTTTTTGTTTTTTTCACATGGCTTCGTTGCTCTGACACTTAGTTGTGTACGTGGGTTCTGGGGTTTGAACCCACGTACTTGTGCATGTCGGGCAAGCGCCATAACCACTGAGCCATTGCTCCAGTCCACGTTATTTTTGTTAAGAATAATGGTATTCACGAAAGGCAAAGCTAGAGCAATCTGTTATACCATGCTTCTCAGCATTTTATTTTTTCTATACTGAGAGCAATAAATAGCAAATAAAAATAATATGGCATATTGAGGAAAAGACCATGGAAGAAAGGAACAAAATTTTTTTTTAAATCTCAGTACCTTTTTACTTATTTGTTTTTCTGATATTAGAGATTGAACCCTGGGCTTTGTATATGCTAGTCAAGTGCGTCAACACTGAGGTACTGCCCTAGCTCCTTTATTTTAGTTTGAGACAAGGTCTTGCCAAGTTCCTGAGGCTGGCCTCAATCTTGGGATCCTCCTGACTCAGAGTCCTGAATAGCTGGGTTCTCAATCATATGCTACTATGTCCAACCTTAGTAGTTTTAAAGATAGTTTTTTCCTGCTTCTTGAACAAGGAACATCCATTTCCATTTTTTTTAATGGAAAACTACAAATTATGTAGCTGACTCTGTTTGCCACCTCACATGGTTACTCCCTCCAGCCCTTTCCCCCATTCCCCATAATTACAAGATACCTCTCAAAGGTGTAGGCACCATGTCTATAGTTGAGTCAGGAAAAAGGATGGCAAACTTCTTTCTTCCCTCCTTCCTTCCTTTCTTTTCTTCCTTCCTTTTAATAGACATTGCCTTTATTAAGGATACACAAGTCTTTCCATAAGTGGTCGGGCAACTCTAGGTCCCATGGACACATGTAGCTGTAAAAAAGAATGGAACAGTAAGTATCTGGCAACGAGGAATAGAACCATCCATGCCAATACCTGGCAAAGAATACTGACTAAGCCAGGGGCAAATGCTTTCTGTGAAAGGGCCAGGTAGGTTTGGAAGCTAGATATAGTCAGTCTCTCTTGCAGCTACTCAACTTGCTGCAATAGTGTAAAAGCAGGTACAGACTGTGTGTAGGCAAAGGGCATGACTATACTTTACAAAAATAGGCTGATCATACCTGGCCCATGGAGTTTCATCTGCAAACTCCTGCGTATATCTTTACTTGGCCTTAGTTAGCAAAATGGTAGACCATGGGGTGCTAATAGTTGAGTAGCAGTTATTTATTGAAGACTTACTGTGTATTCTTCATCTGAAGCTTGGGTGTATTGCCATTTCCAAAAATAGTTGTATTTTGTTTTTAAAGAAGAAAGCAAAGAAGTTTGTTGGGAGGGGAAGAAGCAGAATCTGCCACAACACAAATGAAAAAACTTGATTGAAAAGAAAAAGACACAAAGACAGTTGGAAAAACTGGAAGACACAATTTTTCTCCAAGTTTTTCATAAATTACCTGCAATTTTAGTCAAAATTTCTGTAGACTTTTTTGTTTTCTTTTTCTTTCTTTTTTTTTTGTGGAATTTGAGCAGCTAACCTTAAAATTTATGTATGTGTGTGTTGGCTGGAGGAATAACAAAGATTAAGAACATCCCAGGTAGATTTGAAGATGGATCATTGAAATACTAGGGAACCTGTTCCCCCAAATATTGATATTTGCTAAAAAGCTAATTAGTGATGTTAGTTCTGACCTAGAAGAATGAATCAATTTAACAGAAGAGAAGGTTCAAGAAAAGATCTGTGAATATGTGACAGGTGAATATGTGACATTACAAAAGGGGAAAGGGAGATGGTTCAATATATAACACTGGTAAGAATGAGTTACTTCATTCGGCAGGGGTGGGGGAGAATTAAATTCTTACCTCATCCCAATCACAAAAAATAAACTCCAAATGCTTTAAAGACATTCATGCAAAAATCGTGTGTGCATGTAAAACATAAATGTAAAGCATTAGTAATTTTGATAGAAATGTAAACTTAACGTAGGAAAAAATTAAGAAAGACCCAGAAAGCATCAGAAAAAAAGAAATGCTTTGGTGAATCTGTTTTCATTAAATTGAAAAACTTCCATTGAATAAAAGAGATCAGAATCAAAGTGAAAAGATATTCCAGGGAGTGGTGGGCATTAGTAAACATGTAATGAAAAAGTGGTGCTGGCCTGGAATATATAAAAGCGATTGGAGAAAAGTAGGTGAATGATGTGAACCAGAAATTCACAGAAGAACAGTGAGAGCCCCCCTAAGACATGAAATTGATTCTTATTCTCACTGGAATTGGGAAGTGGGATTCCAACAGCAAATTTTATATCATACCCATTAGACAGGCAGTAATTTTTAAAAAAATAAAAATTAAGGAGGTGGCATGCATGTGGAATGATTACAGTTCTACCACTGCTGGTGGAGTTTTCAATAGCAAATAATTGGAAACAACTTACACAACCACTAAAAGAGGGTTGTTTTCTATGTGTCTAGTCATCTTCTATCTCTTTATAGCTATCTTGATCAGCTATTATCTCTGTGTGTGCGTATATATACACCACTATATACATACACATACAATAACATTTCAGCTACTGAAATAATGAACTGTAGTTTCAAGTATCAAAAAGGATATAACTAAAAAGTAAATATAATGTGGTAAGAAAGACAAAGTTACAGAGCAATACAAGTATTATGACAACATTTAAACACAGGTTTGTCACCTTGCTGACAGTACTGTATTTAAGTGTATGCATCTGGGCTGGAGAGGTGGCTCAGTGGTTGCAGCGCTTGCCTGGAATGTGCAAGGACCTGAATTCAAACCCCAGCACTACATACACAGCTAAGTGTCTGAGAAAGAGAAGCCACATAGAAAAACTAAATAAAATTTATCCTGTCTCTCACTGTCCCCTCGATCTTAAAAAAAAAAATATATATATATATATATGTACATATATATATATATATATATACACACATCCATATTTAGTCAAAGCATAAAAGTGCACACGGGAATAAGAAACACTCAATTCACGATAGTGGTTACATCTGGGGTGGAAGAAGGGTGAACAGCAGCATTTAGCTGTGTTCTGTAATGTTTTACTTTTGGAAAACCAAAGATTTGAAGCAAATATTGCAAAATGTTAGATTATAGAGATCCTGATTGGCAAGTCACAGGTATTTATTTTTTCTTGTACTTTTTGTGTGTTTGAAAATATTTTATAATATAAATTTCACCCTCCAAGACAGCCTCTAATATTTTATAAGATTTATAAATGTCTTGTTATTTCTATCTGTGTAAAATGATGTGGATGGTAAATCTCCTTCAGGCATTATTTCTTGTAGAGAGTCTTTCTTTTTTTTTTATCAAAGAGAGAGAGAGAGGGACAGTGAGTGAGAGAGAGAGAGAGAATCAATTTTATTAGTTTTTCATGTGGCTTTCACTGCTCAGACACTTCATTGTGTATGAACCTGTGTACTTGTGCATGCCAGATTGTAAGGTTAGCTTCTGTGTCTGTTGCCAACTGCTCCACAACTGGGGCTCCAGGGACAGCCCTGTGTGCCCATTATTATGGTGCAATAATGACAACCTCTCTTTTCATAGTTAAAAATGTAAAAAATCAGAAAAAAATGGGTGTTTATCACCAAATGTTTAGGCATGGATATTTTTTATTGGGATTGGCAGCTCTCGGGCCAGATTCACGTCCACCGCCATAGTGGGGGTGGGCAAGGGAAGTGCCACGCCGCTCTGACTAGGCAGGACTTTGTAGTCTGGGGTGGGGAGAGGAACTTTGGGGGCCTGGTCCTTCGGGCATTGGGTGGGGACTCTGTCAATCATCAGGCATTGCAAGATGCCATTGGGGCTTATCTGCCAGCCTCTGTTTGGTTGTTCCTTTCCCAAGCAGGCAGTGTCTGATGCTGTGTCCCCATCTAGCCCCACGGGAGCTAACAAAAAATATCTTGGTGTGGATGTTAAATTTTTATGGTCACCCTATTTATAATTCATGCTTGATTATACATCTTTACAAAATTTAGGCTATATTTAGTGTTCTCTAAGAATTTCCCCTTAAAACCACAGCCTAAGTTGAGCTTGCATTTGAGGAACACAGAAAGCTTATGTTATGGTTTGGATCTGGACTGTCCCTCAAAAGGCGATGGAGCAATGTGCAGAGATGAAAATATTGGATTGTGAAGACTTTGACCTTAAGGATTAATCCACTTGATGTATTAATAATTTGCATGGACTTATTGGGAAGAATCAGTAGGGAAGTAGTGCAGGGGGAGGAAGCAGGTCAGTGGGGGACTTGCAGGTGTGGCCTTGGGAACTGCAACCCCCCCTTGCTGTCAATCTTTCTCTGCTTCCTGGCTGATGAGGTGAGCAGCTTCCCAAGGCGGTACTCTTCCACCGTGATATTTCTGCCTTGGCTGATAATGGATTGAATCCTCTGAAACCATCATCCAAAATAAATAAATCATCATACAAAATAAATCTTTCCTCCTCTAAATTGTTCTTATCAGGTATTTTGGTCACAGCAATGAAACACTGATTCTTCAAGTTCGCTTATTCTTGGGGTCTCTTAAGAAAGAAAAGGCCAAGAATCTACATATGGCATTTTGTACACTAGAAACACAAAGTTACCAATTGTGAGATATGTCACATGGACATTATTATTTAACAATCAAGAAGAATAATATTTTAAAATTTTAGGTTATATTATAAATTAGAATATATTTCAGGTTGCTCTTTATCAATATGTCAAATACGTACTTTCATTACAATGTACTTTCTGTTTATAAATTTCTTTTTCTTTCATTTTTGGTGGTGCTGGGGGTGCCTTGTGGATTGCTTGCAAGCACTTTGAGCTACATCCCCAGCCCCCACAATGTACTTTCTCTAAAGGAAAAAAAAAGTGTGGAATTACTTACTACATACATTGTTGTAAATGAAAAAAAAAAACAGACATAGGCTAAATCCTATACAATATTAAATTGTCAAAGGCTATCATCAGAGGGCAAAGTTTATATTGTAAAATGCTTTAAAATACACAAAAAGAGTACAGAGGAAAAAAATAAACATCCTTGAACTTGCTGGCAATACTATTCTGCCAGTTGCTTGGATTAAAAGCCTTGAAGTCATACTTGACACATTCTTTCACCCTCAGTCCAAATCTGTTTCTTTAGAAAATCCGGTCATATCCCACATCGGACCACACGGCTCCACTGCTTCTGGGTGTTGCAAGCCACTACCATCTTTCTTGTGAGATTTGGCCACAGCCTCCTCCTAAGCAATCTCCCCGATCTTGATCTTCTATATCTATTAGCCATACAACAGTGAACAAATCTCATCACTCCTTGGTGCAAACACACCAACAGGCTCTTATCTTACAATTAAGACAATCTCCAACATCACCTCCTCCCACTGCGCTCTGGGAAAATTGGCCTCCTTGCTCTTCTTCAGACCCACAAATCTTCCATTTTGATCTCATTTATCCTGGGCTCTTCCTCTATCTGTCTGGCTGCTTCCTCAGTTCCTGTAGGTGGATTCTTATCACCCATCAGCAACGGTGTCCACGGTGACCCTACCTAAAATACAACTCACTTCTTATGCCCCCTCCTACCAAATTCTTTCATTCCTTATGTTTTAAATTATTTTTATAAACAACACATCAGTTGCCGGATACGTTACATATTTCTATATTTACTGAATGTCTTGTTGAATGAGAGAGCAGTGCCTAACATACAGCAGAGGGAGATGCAGGTGAATGGAGTATAATCTTGGTCGTATCATTGAGTCAGTGTTCCCCCACCCCATGAACAGCATTGTGTATGTGTGTGTGTGTGTGTGTGTGAGTGAGTGTGCACGCGCGTGCATGCAAGTGTACTGGTGCACTCCAAAAGTTTATGTTGGTATGTTTTTGGGGTATCTGACCCCAGAAAACCCACAGCTCTTTCTTTGTTGTTAAATGACAATATAGCAGGTGGATTTACTGGCTTGGAAGGCAGCTAGCTGATTTGCCCTTCCTGCCACTCCCACTGAAAACCCTTGAAAGCGTAAAAATTGATGCAGAGTTCCAACTGCATTGGAAGGTAGGAATATCAAATAATGGATCGCCAGACACTGGGAAGAATCTTTCTAACCACAACACAGATGGGGCTGGACCGACAAACCATTAGTGGCTGACATGTAAATTGCTGAAACAGAACAGCAGGACCAGACCGGAAAAGGTTAGGGCACCCAGGTGTCCAGCTTGGAAGCTGACTGTCTATATGAGCTTTCAACTAATGAAATAAAGATGAGATATAAAAATGAACATTTAAAAAAATTAAGATCATTTTATTATGTTATTACATAGCTTACTTCCTGTGCCAACTAACATATTGTTTTACTTTTCTAATATCTTTGTCTATAAGATGCATTTATAATATATAATACATACCATTTTAGGTAGAGGCTGAAATAGGTGTGGCTATTAACATATTGTGGGTTACATGTTTTTGATCTATATATTTTGCAGCTGTATTGTGGTCTACGTGCTTTTATCAGGTGTGTCTGATATTTTTTTTGTTGAAACCACATGGCAATCTTAAGAAAGATGATGAGATTTCCAACCGTGCCATGACTATGGGCCAACTCAGAAGGGAGGCTAAACAGAGAAGGCTGCCTGTCTGTGTGGCTGGTACTTCTGTGGGCGGCCACATCTGTATTCAAGCAGGTGCACCCAACCTGTGCAGCTACGTGGGGCCTCATGCACAGAACCCTTGGTTTCTTAATCATTTTACTTTTGAGCTTATGTTTTGTAAATCAAGTCTGTAGGACAATAGGGCGTATATGGTAATAAAGGAGACATGTAATATGAATATCCATCGCCCATTGCTGTCTCTTTCTCATGTAGCATTTGTGTTTCCTGCTAAGTGAATTCTATAACATGCTTACCTTGTATTCGGGAACTTGCTTTAAGAAGGACTCTCATTTCTTTTAATGTTATGCCATCACAATCTTGAATTTTTTTTTTTTAAAGAGAGAGGGACAGTGTGAGAGAATGAATCAATTTTTAATTTCATTTTTCATGTGACTTTCGTTGCTCCAATACTTTTTTGTGTATGTGGTGCTGAAGTTTGAACCCATGTCCTTGTGCTTGCCAGGAAAGCGCCATAACCACTGAGCCACTGCTCCAGCCCCTTGAATTCTTAGTTTTATGTTGATAGTAGTGTTTGCTGCGTGAGGTCACGAACAAAGACCATGTGTATGAGCAGAGAAGATGCTTGCAATAAGCCTGCTGTTGTCACACCATTGTCATATAGACTTCTTAATGTTGCATGAGCACAGAACTCCAGTGGACCCACTTCATGCATGAGTCACTGAGACACAAAGAGGACCCAAGCAAGTGTCTTGCGTTTATAGCTGACTGAGTAGAGAAGATGACAGCTTCGAGAGGCCACGTGTTACGTGAGAACCAGAATCTGCTTTTAATGTAGGAGAGCGATTCCGTTCTAAGAAGCATGAACAGCCAGGGAACACGATCACATCCTTTTTTACAGTTATGGATTGAATAAGGTCCGTGCAAAACCTCAGGCTATGGAGATAGGGTCTTGAGAAAAGTAATTAAGTGGGCTGGAGCGGTGGTTGAGCTGTTGGAGCGCTTGCCTGTATACATGAGGACCTGGTTCAAACCCCAGCACCACATACACAACTAAGTGTGGGAGAGACAAAGTCCAGATGAAAAATTAAAGAAAATTGATTCTCTCCCCTACCCCTTTTTCTCTCTCTCCCTCTCCTTCTCTCTCTTAGGAAAAAAAAAAGAAAGAAAAGTAATTAAGTTAAATTAAGTTTTAGGGTAGGTCCTAATTGAGAGGTTGTATCCTTATAAGAAGAGAAAATTTGGGCACAGACACACATAGACAGTGTATAATTGAAGGCACAAGGAGAAGGCCACCATCTACAAGGGAAGGAGAGAAGCTTCAGAAGAAAACAATTTTGTTGATACCTTAATCTTGGACTTGCAGTTTCCAAAACTAAAGAATATAAATTTCTATCTTTAAGCCATCCAATCTTTGGTGCTTTGGTATGGCAGCAATAGTTAATGGATATACTTAACATGATATTTCCCTACATTAACCAGGCACTTGTAGTGAAAATGATGTCATAGTGTGTACTAGTATTTTTTTCTGTTACTATAATAAAATACTTGGGGATGGGTACATCATAAAGAAAAGAGGTTTATTTAGTACACAGTTGTGGAAGCCCAAGGGCATGGTGCCAGCTTTGGCTTGGTACTGGGAAGGACCTCATGGAGGATGGTATCACAATGGTGGGAATATCCGCATGAAGGAATTATCTTATGGCAAGCAGGAGGCCAGACAGAGACTCATAGCTGTGTTAATAGCTTCCAAGCACACATCCCTGATGGCCTAACCACTTCCCTTAAGGCCCCACTTATTAAAGGTTCCAAACCACCTCTCGACCTGGTCACTCTGAGATCCACGCTTTCAATACCTGGACCCTTGGTGGACAAAATACATCCAACTATAACGTGGAGGAAAGGGAAAGACAGGGCAGTCGAGTTTCTTTTCCTCAGTCCTTTCTCATCAGGAAGCTGAGGGTTGAGAGTGATGTTTACAGTGCATGTAAATAAAGAAGCAAAAAAAAAAAATTGCTGAGCTCAACGTGTGCAGCGTTTCCATTGCTGATAAACAGCGAATGCACGCACATTCATCGATTTGCTGATTTTAACACTGAAGGCTCAGCAATTCCTTCAGTGTCTTCTCAAAAGAGCTGCCTGAGACAACTTAAATCTGGGGTTGGCTTTGATAGGTAAAGATGAATCAAAACAGATAAAGACTCTCCCCAGGGGCTGGAGCGGTGGCTCGGTGGTTACGGCGCTTGCCCGGCATGCACAAGTACATGGGTTCAAATCCCAGCACCCACGTACACAACTAAGTGTCAGAGCAATGAAAGCCATGTGAAAAACTCAATAAAAATTGATTCTCTCTGTCTTTCTCTCTCTCACTGTCCTTCTCTCTTAAAAAAAAAAAAAACTCTCCCCAAAACAATTTACATCTACATCTCTATCTCTACCTATCTATCTGTCTATAATACTAAGTGATGCAATATTACTTTAAAATTGTTATGGTTTGAATGTGAGGTGTCCCCCAAAAGCCCACATGCGACATTTTGGAAAGGCTGAGGTGAAATGATTGTGCTTTTGCCTTAACCCAATCAGTGAGTTAATCCCCTGGTGGGGATGGACTGGCACTTGTGGGCTGGCAGGGTGTGGCTGGAGGACGGGGTTAGTGGGGTGTGCCTTTGGGTATATATATCTTCTGTATCTGGCATGGAGCTTGGCTCTCTGCTCTGCTTCCCCATGTGACCCCTTCAGCTGCTGGTCTCTCTGGAGCCGTGCCTGCCACCGGGCTGTCCAGCCTCACTTCCAGCCCCGAGGAATGGAGCTGGGCTCTTGTGGACTAAGACCTCCCAAACCGTGAACCCTCAAAAAAAACTCTTCCTCCTGAAGTTGTTGTTGCCAGGTCATTTAGTCGCAGCAGCGAAAAGCTGACTGAAACAATTGTATATCATATTAACAAAGATTTGGAAGTTAATAGAAAGGGTAGGCTTCTGTGTTGGGACGATCACAGGTACTTTTTCAGACTTGGTTTGGATAAAAAGAGAATTTTGCTTCTGCTCTGGGTCCATCCCCGTTACCTTTCCAAGTGTGTGACTTTTTTATTTCCCTTTCTCTTAGATCGTAAAGGATGCTCTCTCTACTCTGTCATTTATTGTAGCATGTATATACATCATGACGCTTTCATGCCAAGAGACAAGCCACAGAAGCAAAATGAGACTGCTTGTTGACAGGTTCCTTTTGATGGCTCTTCCATCTCTACTAACTTTTTTTTTTTTTTTTTTTTTTAAGAGAGAAGGACAGTGAGAGAGAGAGAGAGAGAATCAATTTTTATTGAGATTTTTCACATGGCTTTCGTTGCTCTGACACTTAGTTGTTATAGGTGGGTGCTGGGGTTTGAACCCGTGTACTTGTGCATGCCAGGCAAGCACCTTAACCACTCAGCCACCGCTCCAGCCCCTCTACCAACTTTTAAAGTTTGAGGGATCTCATGCTGTGGTCCCAAGGGCTCCTATCTGCCCTCCAGTTTGCTTTCTCTACCCCCACCTCCCTTTTATCTCCCTAGATGATTTCAGGCAGTGCCAGGGCACGAAGTGCCATCTGAGAGCCTGCTCTTTCCCAAGTTCTCCCCACGCAGTGTAAGTGTAGACTTGTGCACTGAACTAAGGCATGGTGTCTTAGGAAAATGAGAGACCCCACGCCTGTCCTGTGGCGTGCCGAGGACAATGTTTAATGACACTTATGACTTCTGTTCCCAGCCTCCCCTCCTTCCAGTAAGCAAAGGCACCACCTCGCTTCTCATTCTCAGGCTGCAGGCCGAGGCTTTGCCCTGCTGTCTTTTCTCCTGCATTCGCCGTATTAGAAATCTCCATCCTTTCCATTTTTCTGTTGACCCTCCCCTTTCCACAGCAGCAAGGGATTTTTTTTTCTTTTTGTGGTACTAGGAATCAAATCCAGAGCCTTGAGCGTGCTAGACAAGCGCTTTTCCACTGAGTTCCATTCCTGGTCCATCAGGGAAAATGCTTTAAAATATAAAAAGTTACCCAACAGCTTTCAGTGCCTTCCCATGACTCATGGAAAGATCCGATTGACTTACAGCATCTGAGTAGGGTGACCATCCACTACCAGTGTAATCCTGCCTGGTGCCTGTAGTCCCAATGTAATTGTCAACAGCTCCCCCTCCCCCCCCCTTTTTTTTTTAAAGAAAGAGGGGACAGTGAGAGAAAGAGAGAGAGAGAGAGAGAATTTTTATTTAGTTTTTCACATGGCTTTCATTGCTCCAAGACTTTGTTGTGTACGTGGGTGCTGGGGTTTGAACTCACGTACTTGCGTATGCCAGGCAAGCGCCGTAACCGTTGAGCCACTGCTCCAGCCCAACAGCTCCCCATTTGGATCCAAAGCATCCTGTTTGGATGATAAATTATACATCTAGACTATGGATCTGGCTCCTGTCTTCTTCAGCCTCCTCAGGTATCACTTTTTGTCTTATCCTTTACCCTTTCTGGTTTAATTTTTCTTTTATAAACTGAGACTTTTGTCTTCTGGGTCTTTTTCTTGCATGAAATACTCACTTGGTTTTTATTCTCTGGTTCCCAGTTCAAAAGTCACCTTCTCCAAGGGACTTCAGTAAGTGAGCATCACGACAAAGCTTCCTCTAACTTACTCTTTAATTTGTGGCTTTGTTTAGTTCCCATAACAGTAAGTACAGCCGGTGTCTCTCTTACGTTTCCCCTTGCTTAGTATGTGTTTGTTCTTGCCTAGAATATAAGTTCCTTTGATAAGAATTTTGTTTTGGGGTTGGGGAGTTAGCTCAATGGCAGAGCGTTTGCCTAGTACGCACAAGGCCCCAAGTTCGATCCTCAGCCCTGAAAAAAAAAAAAAGAAGAATTTTGTTTTGTTTTGTTCTCTCTTATGCCTGCCATCTGGTATTGAATATAAATTAGAAAAACATAGTTAATATATGGATTACAAAACCAAACTACTAGTAGTTAACAAAATGTAAAACAAAACAAAATAAGCTAATTCACTAGACAAGATTTTAAAAGGGCAAGGGAAGCATAGTAGAGTTACCTACAGGAAAATAAAGACAAGGACTAGTGATAATAAAAAAGAAAAAGCATACAAATCTGACAGATTTGTAATTGAACATATTAGTTATTGCAACGACCAAAAATATACTAACTTGCCTAAAATTCAATTTCTTTTTTTTTCCTTTTCTTCTTTGCAGTACTGAGGATTGAATACAGGAACACTTTATCACTGAACTACATCCCCAACCCTTTCTATTTTTTATTTTGAAATGAGGTCTTGCTAAGTTGCCCAGGCTGGCCTCAACTTGTGATCCTCCTGTCTCAGCCTCCTGAATAGCTAGAATTATAGGTGTGCACCACTGTGCCCTGCTCCATTTGTATTTTGATTACAAGAGGCATACTTAAAACTAAATGACATATCTGATTATTTCATTTTATTCAGATTATAAAATTTCGTCTGGAAGATATTTTGAAATGGCTCAAGAAAAAATCGTCTTTGTGATTATCCCCTACAAATAAATATTATCACATTTTAAAATTTGCTATCAAACTGCCTCCTAACATATTATAAGCCACTAGGCTTCAACCATGTGAGGTATAGGAAGTTTAAATTCGGACTCAAAAAATATATATTTCTTTTTAAGAGAGAAGGACAGTGAGAGAGAGAGAGAGAGAGAGAATATCAATTTTTATTGAGTTTTCCACAAGGCTTTCATTACTCTGACACTTAGTTGTGTATGTGGGTGCTGGGGTTCAGACCCGTGTACTTATGCATGCTAGGCAAGTGCTATAACTGCCAAGCCACCGCTCCAGCCCCTCAAATATATTTGTAATATTTCCTAGACACAAGGTAACTCCCATCAAAATCAAGTCCATGGCTCAGCTGAAAATCCTCAGTGAATGTCCAAGTTTATTTTCAGTTGCTATAACAAAATACCTGAGACTGGATATTTTAAAGAGAAAAGAGATTTATTCAGCTCACAGTTTTGGAGGTTGAAGGTCCAAGATCAGGTTGCCCTATGTGTTTGGCCTTATTGGGGACCTTCTGGCTATATCACAATATGGTGAGAATGCATGTAAAAGTAACTATATGGCAAGAAAAGAAGCCAAAGGGACTTGAGGTCTGGGCTTACTCTTATTATAACACCTTCTTCTTTCAGGAGCAAACTGAGGACTTTAGAGAACTATATTGATCCTTTTTGAGAGCAGTGCCTGCAATGACCTAACCATCTTCAACTAGGTCCCTCTTCTTCAAGGTACCACCTCCTCCCAACTTCACTACACTGGGCACCCAGATTCCAGCACATGAACCTTCGGGGGACACAGGCAAGCCACACTGAATACAGCAGAAAAGAAGGCAGTGCTTCTTGCCACTGCGGTTGTGCTATCTCTGCCTGTATCCACAGGGGCTGTTTCTACCAGTCACTTAATTGACAGGCAGTCAAAGAGCGAGAATCGGCACACTACAGAGACACAGCTACGTCAGCATTTACAGCTGCTCAGTTTATAATGGATAAACTCCAGAACCAACCTGGATGCCCCTCGCTGGATAAATGGACTCATAAATTATGATTACACAATGGAATTCTTTCTATTCCACTATTAGAGAGAGCAATATCATGGCACTTGCAGCCAAATGGAAGGAAATGGAAAAAATTATGCTAAGTGAAATATCCCAAACTCAGAGACTTAAGGGCCAAATGTTTTCTCTCATATGTGGAAGCTAGTGCAAAACCTACAACAGGATGATAGTAAGCAGAGTTTAATAAACTCACCATAGTTGAATCTCCACATAAGTGGGGTGAACCATACCTGGGAAGGTGGGGGGAGAAGGGAGGGAGGCTCGGAGGGGAGTCAGGGATTAGGGGTTTTATCAATACAGCAGGGAACACTCAACTCCCAATAGAAGCCTAGCTATAAACAGACAGGCAGAGAAACTCAGAAATGTCAACAATTATTATACATGTATATGTCCACTTCAAAGTATAGTATGGTGAAATTACAGAGGAGACACAAGCTCAGGGAATGAATGAAGTGGGGTAGATCCTGGACTAGCATCAACCTCAACTTACTATCTCACTATGTCAATATCCATGTATGCATGGATATGTAACAACAATTCCCTCCAATATGTACAAATATGTCAAACTAATAAAAAAACATGACAGGTATTCCCGAGTATCTTTCCAGGTTCTGGCTTCTCCCTCCATCACCTGCTTTCTAACTTATTAAGACCTGTGAGCCTTTACTCACACCCAGTTAGGCATTCTGTTAGATCCCTATGATTAGATCTGTGGTTAGGTGGTGGCACCGATCTTGCTTTCTTCTTCTCAGAAACAGTACATCTGTGTAGGAACACCCTTAGAGGAAAAGAAGGTGACTTCAGTTCCCATTGTAGAAAGACTGATAGCCAGAATAACGCCACAGCACATCCCCCAATAATATCCATACCTTAATCCTAGAAACCGTGGATAAGTTAGGGGTGGCAAAGGGAGTTTACCATTCAACTGACTGCAAAATACGGAGATTATTCTAGATTACCTATGTGAGCCCAGTGAATATAAGAAGAGTTCTTGAAAGTGGAAGAGAGAAGGGGAAGAGGCAGAAGTGACTAGAACATCAGAATGATGTAATGTGGGAAGAACTCAATCCATGGCTTGAAGAGGAAGGAATGGGGCTGAGCTCTAGAAGCTGGAAAAGGCAAGGAAATGGATCCTTTCCTGCAGGCTTCAGAAAGAGAAGGGCAGCCCCTGCCAAGACCTTGATTTTAGTCCAGTGAAGGTTGTGTGTGACTTCTCACCTTCGTAATGGTTAAATTGTGTGTGTGTGTGTGTGTGTGTGTGTGTGTATTTGTTTAAAGTCACTCTGTAATTTTTAATTACAGCAATCAGAAACTAATTCCATCTACACTGAAGAATGCTAGTATTTACTGGAAACCAGTCCTAGACTTGATGCTTAACTTTTTTTTAGAATGTAAAACTGACACTTCATTTCCATGTGATGGACAGATTTTACAAAGATCGATGTTATCTCCTTATAAAGATGTGTGATTTTGTGGAAGATTTTTCTCTTTAATTTCTCATACTCTGATAATGTGTACACGTGAAAGTGTAAAACTGAGGTGGCTATCCAGCGGTTTCAATTTTCACCTGGACTCTCTTGAAAACTGAGTGAAAAGTTCCTTCGTGGGGACTTGGTCAACATAAACAGTACTGACTTAATTCTTTATTTTATTTTCTAATTAGATAGTGTCCTGCAGGAGAGGAAAAAAATAAAACGAAGAGAACAGATGTTATGCAAATCACTTCCAGAGAACATAATATATGCATACAATTTTAAGAGACAGAGAGGAAACTGAAAAGCCATCCCCACAGGACCACACCTGACTGGTGGAGCAGATGTAACTCTGTATTTGAAGAGCTCCACAGAAAAAGGTCATAGGATCCCTCTTGGAAACCAAGGGATGCTATCTTAATGCTCCTTTCCTGTCCCAACGTGTGTGAGTAAACATATTTCAAATTGCTCTGAGGTGTCATTACCTGCACCCCAGGGGGCTCTGTCACAGAAAAGGTCATGCTTAATGAGAGCAGTGCAGGCATCCTGTAATTGTGGTCTACTGGAAAAAAAAGAAAGAGAGAGATAAGAGTGACCTGCAACGTATCACGATCAAGCACAATGTTGTGTCTACAGTGGCGCATTCCTCTGCTTTCAAAACTGCCGATTGCCCATTGGAACTTATCCACTTATATTTTCAGGTCCCTCTCTTCACTTCCTGGGAACTCTGGATCTGCCTGTAGGCACTCTTCACAAACCCTTATCAATGGCAACTTCTGCCCCGTCTACCTTTTCCTCTCATACCGTCCGTCTCCAGCAGAGAACATGGAAGACCATATCATAAAACAGTTCTTGCCTTAGCACTGTGTTCACATTGCTGCTGCTGGGGCCTTGGCACCTTTACTCCATCCTCATTAATTCCAAGTGCAGGAATCTTGCTTCTTGGTCCTGGTGACTGCCCACTTACTGTCTCCTGAATACAGAGTTAACTTGTCTCTTGCCTTTACCTCCTGGATAACTAGACGTGTCCTACCTTCTACCTTGAGAGATGCCTGGTTGTTATGTTACCGACTCCTGTCTGCTCGTCCTTCTCCCGAGTCCTACTTTGGAGTAATGGTACAAATAATGATACCATGGTAGGGAACGTCTCACACTGTCCTGGTAACGAGCATATCTCCTGGTAATTATGAATATTACTACATGTATTAGTCTGCCAGGTTTCCAAAACAAAATACCATGGACTGGATAGGTTTAATAGAAATAACACTCTTCACAATTCTGGAGGCTGAAAAGCTGAATCCAGCTGATTCAGTTTCTAATGGTCCCTCTCGGCTTATGGATGGTGGCTACTTGGTCTTTGCGTGGCCCTTCCTCTGAGCACCTTTGAAGAGAGAAAAAGCAAGCTCTGTGGGGTCTATTTTTTTTTTTTTAAGAGAAAAGGGCAGTGAGAGAGAGACAGAGAGACAGAGAGAATCAATTTTTACGGAGTCTTTCACATGGTTCTCTTTGCTCTGATACTTAGTTGTGTACGTGGG
>PVKS010030861.1:0-23982 GCA_004027875.1 Aplodontia rufa
GAGTCCCCAGCTCTTCCCTCTTCGTCACTCTCCCTGTTCCCAGTGGCACAGGAGCGCCAGTTACAGGAATCGCTTGTGAGCTTCTGTGCAGCCTGCCTACGTCCCCAAACCCGGGCTCCGGAGGGGCCAGAGGCTGCTGCTGCTTCATTCACACGTTGCCTGGCACACAGCACCCTCTGTGCGTGTCTGTTGACTGAGTAAGTGACCTTCGCTGTCCATTGCCCCACGGGACAGCCACTCGGTAATGACAGCTGCTGGTCCCCATCGCGGGGGAGGGAAGGACTCCAGCTGGCAGTGTTCAGCCCCTTGCCCATCCCACCACCTTCATCCTGGCTCAGGTCCCACTCATGAAAGGAGCCAAGGGTGGACTCCAGGGTGGGGTCTGTCCCTGCACCATCTGCTCCCCACAGACGCTGGGATTGTCCTTCAAATCGCAGTGGTGGTGGCCTGCTCCGTTGGCACATCGGTGGCTCCACACCAGGTTGAGCAGGGCATGGCTCACAGGACCTTCTTCGTGACCTGGGCCCTGTCACTCAAACCCCTGGGCACTTGTCATTTATGCACAGGAGAGGGTCTCAGCAACAAGTGCCCCTCTCATGCCCCGGCCCTGTGGAGGCCCCCTCCTCTTTCCAGAGGCTCTAATGAGGGCCCCAGGTCCCTGGGATAGGGTAGGTGTCCCTCGTCCCTGGGGCAGGGTGCCAGCACCCTCCTCCTCCTTGGGCCCCTGTGCTGGTGAGTTGAAGGTGACCCCTTGGAGATGGCACTATCCGCATGACCCCAGACCGTCCTCCTTTCTGCCTCCAGGGCTGCACCTCCCTGGTCTCCACCCAAGCTCAGGGGATCTGCCTGGCTGCTCAGGGTGCAGACAGGTCCTGCACCTCCCCTGGCTTCCCTTTTCAGCCCTCACTGGGAGCCTCAGGACCGCTCTCCTGAGAATCCAGAGCCAGTTGGGCGGTGGAGGGTGGGGGTCAGGAAGCCCTAGCGCCACGGGAAAGACCCCAGCTCTTCTCCCACCGAGTCTTCCTCGCTCTGGGCCAGCACAACCCCAGCTCCCACGTGACTGCCCCACCAGGGCTTCCCTGCACCCTTGTCACCATGGCTAGCTCACCATCAGCTGAGTCAAAGGTCACCACCTGTCACCTCCCTGAGCAGGCAGAACCTCACCTCCTGCAGGAGGGGCTTCGTCACAGTGACCATGGGGAAGGAGGACAGAGGTGCCCCAGGACCCACAGTGGGTGGGAGTGGGCAGGGCAGAGCTGAGACTCCAGCCAGGCTTAGTGGCTTCCAAGCACAAGGAGCCTGTTGCAAACCCACCCTCCAAGGAACCATCTGCCAAACTGTTCGCTGAGTCATTTCCAACTTGCTCTCCTCTCAGCCTGGTAAGCGTTTAGGGCGCCAAAAAAAAAAAAAAAAAAAGGAAGAGGACCATCTATAGCCCAGAGTCCCATCCCTCAGCCCTGGCCGTGGGCTAGCCTGGGGTAATATGAAAGCTGCGAGTTAACCCAGTCCGGGGCGGCCCTGGGCCCCTCCAAGGAGCCCACCCCAACTCGCAGGCAGGTGCCATTTCCCCCACCTCCCGCCACGGTTGGGTCTTAGCAGCTGAGGGGTGACAGACACCCCCGGCCTGGCTGTCTCCTTCCAGCAGTGTGGCCCTGGGCCAATACAGCCCTGAGGATGGTTTGATGGTCGTGGGTCACAGGTGCCCAGCACGTCGGGCTCGGCCTGGAAAAGGGCAGGAAAGGAGACTGCGCACCCACAGTGCCTGGGTTTGGGGCCAGCAGGGAACAGGTTCTCTCATCTGCCTGGTGTCCTGCCTGCTGCCGCCTGGCCCTGTTCTCCCCCGTTCCTGCTGGAGTGTCCCAGGAGTCCATCCTCTGCCACAGACAAGCCGGTGGCCTCAGTCTGCAGCAGCTGTGAACCTTCCAGTGTGGTCTGCACCTCCAGCAAGCAGCTGTGTGCGTTTCCACCGCCTCGGAGCCTGGAGCCCAGCGGGTGGGGCTGAGCCTCAGTGTCTCTGGGTGGCTAGCGGGCTCTGATCCGGCCAGCCGCCTTCAGCCTCCGCCATCTTCAGCCTCTGCCCTCTTCAGCACCAGCCCTCTTCAGCCCCAGCCCTCTTCAGCCCCTGCCCTCTTCAGCCCCAGCCCCCTTCAGCCTCAGCCCCCCTCAGCCTTCTTTTCTTCTGTAGCCAGAGTCAGAGGCGTTGCGGGGGCTAGATGGGCGGCAGCCTCAGAGGTGCCTGCAGCATCTCCCTCCCCGCATGGGTGTGTAACTGTCACAGTTGACCCTTGCACTTATCCACAGCATCACACCTCAACAGAGTGAAAGAGAAAGAGAGGGGATCCGTTTTATTTGTTTTTCCACCTGGCCTTTATTTCTTCAACACTTAATTGTGTATGTGCGGCTGGGATTTGAACCCAGGTCCTTGGGCATGCCAGGCAAGTGCTCCAACCACTGAGCTGCCGCTGCAGCCCCTCAACGGAGCATTTTAGAACATTGTTTCTGGCAACACACCTAGGTACACATGCTACTCAAATGGCCCTGTGTCCTCTGAACATTGTCATCCTTCTTTCTAATATGCAATCTCTACGCTCGGCCTCCTGTGTGCGGGTGCTGTGGATTTGGGGTGTGTTAGAACCGCCTGCACCCACAGGGCATATGTGCCACGGATGGAGAAAAACCACATACAAGTGCCAGAGAGCACATCCTGGGTGGCTAGCGAGACCTGCGCTCTGAGAGGACGGGGGGCTCTGCAGAGGGAGCAGGGAGTAAGCCCCCGGGGGCGTCAGGAAAGGGCTGAGGAGGAGGAGGACAAAGGCTGCTGTGCTGGGAGCAGCGAGCAAAGGCTTTGGGGTGTTCCCGAACCAGCAGGGAGTCTGGGCCTCCTCTGGAAGGCAGAGAAGGAGGAACCAGGGAATGAGGTGGGTGAGCAGGAGGAAGCCCCACCAGGCCACAGGCAGGAGGTGGCACGACCCAGTTCAGGGGTCAGCCTGTGTGTCCCCATGTTGACCCCACTGAGGGCCCATCCCTCTGGCAGGGCCTGCCCACTGCCACAGGCACAGGCTGTGTTGAGGGCTTGGTGACCCTTCCCCATGGCAGGGAGTCCTTTAAACAGGCTTCCTAGTAGGAGGTGGGCCCACACCGAGTGCTGTAAGCTGCCTGCTACAGATTGCACGCTCACGCATGCCGGCGCCCTTATGGGTGCCTGCTTGACCAGCTCCACCTTCTAAACTTGGGGAATGGATCATCAGCACTCATTCAAAGGTCGTTACGGACAGAGCTCAGTGGTACAGCTCTTGCCTAGCAAGCCTGAGGCCCACGTTCCGTCCCCAGCAAGGAAACGAATGCTAAGAAGCCCGAGTAAGCACTGGGCGCCAGGCTGCAGACGGACAGGGGCGGGGTGTCCTGGGTGGGAGCCACAGCGCCCAGGGCAGCGGCAGCCCCGCTTCCCACTGCCCCCTGAAGGCGCATGCTGCCTCGTCCGCCAGCCTCTTCCCGTTTCCTAGAAGACAGTGCCCAACCCTGTCACCCCTACACTCGCCCTGTAAGCCCGGGCGCAGGACCCTCCCATTCTGATGCTGGTGGCGCTGGGCGCCCAGGCCATGCAGCTTCTCCACTCCTCCAGCTCAGGAGGGACACCACGCACGCTCTGGCCCTTGGACACCCTGTCCTCACAGGCTTCCTGAGCGGACTCCTGGGACGTGTCCTGAGGGAGCTTGTCCTCAGTGGTGGGCGAGAGGCAGTCAAGGCAAGCCCAGCGCTCGCCACAGCAAAGGAGCCCAGGAGGGTAAAGTGTCCCAGCAGGCGGCAGGGATGGGGGTGGGCAAGCCCTGGGGAAGGAGGCGAGGCCCTGGGGTCAAGGGTGTAGGAGCGGGCAGCAGGCTGGAGAGGAGCTGGCCAGGTCACAGGGGCCTTTCGGGACTGGTGCTCTTCTCACCGAGATCCCATGCAGCAGCAGACCTGACCGGACATGTGCACTGGGACCCCGGGCCGTGGAGCAGCTCTGGCCTGGTGAGCCCTGCGAGTGGAAGCTCAGGAGTCCCCTCCCTCCTGGGTGAGGGCAGGAGAGCAGAGGGAGGGCGGGAGCCTCCACCCCCCACTTCCTGCCTGGCTCCTGGGTGGGGATGCCAGCCGGAAGCTGCCCTCTCCCAGGTGCACTTTATGAACCTGTGCCCTGCCCTCGGATGTTTAGGTCCCCATGTTGGGCCACGGACACCAGGTGGCCCTTGGCTTTGCTGCAACGACCTGGCTGACAGCCATGTCCAGGTCATCACACAGACCCCACATACTGCTCCTCATGAGGACGCCGTCTTACAAGTGGGCCAGGAAGCCCTGAAGGACCCCAGACCAGGGGCTCCCTCTCCCTCCAAGGCCGGATGCTGAAAGGCGTTCTGGAGTCTCAGCTCTGCACCCTGGCTTCAGACTCTCCCCTCCCTGTGCAGGAGAGAAGCCGGCAGAGCAGGACACAGCAGGACCGAGCTCCCATGCCTCAGTTTCCCCACCCTCGGCCTGTGTCTCTGCCTCAGGCTCCCTGGGGTCTCATGCCAGCTGTCCATGCCCAGGCAAAGGAGGGGTGGAAGGGAGCAGGTACAGGAGGGGCAGGCTTCCCAGGCCAGGCCACAGGAAGTGGCCCCGACCCCTTCTTTCCTTGAACTGTTCGGCTCCCATCTAGGGTGCCACGTTTTTTGTTTTTTGTTTTTTGAAGAGAGAGGGACAGTGAGAGAGAGACAGAGAGAGAGAATTAATTTTTTATTTAGTTTTTTATTTAGTTTTTCATGTGGCTTTGTTGCTCCAAGACTTCATTGTGTACGTGGTGCTGGGGTTCAAACTTGCGTCCTCGCAGATACCAGGCAAGCGCTGGAACCGCTGAGCCACCGGTGGCTCCAGCCCACGCAGGGTACCATTTTAACAAGGCTATTTTGCAAACATCTGTTAAGAAGTGTCTCGGGATCAATCTTATCCTCAGTGGTCTCGCAATGGAGCGGTTGGTGCCTCCACTGTGCGGAGAAGGAAACAGGTCCAGAGAGGTGAAGCCCTGGCCCAGGACAGTGCCCCTTGCTAGATGTGCAGCTTCCCCCTTGGTGCCTCAACTGGCGCTGAGAACAGTTCCCGCAACCCTTTCCAGAAACAGTGTGTGTTTGTTTCCACATCGAGACACACTTGTTCCCCGGAGCGATCCAGATCCGCTCCGGAACGTGGGGAAGGGTACGAACGTGCTACATAGGTAAAGAAGCATTTGGATGTCTGGGGCCCTGATGCCCAGCTAAGGCCGCGAGCTTAGGAAAACCCAACGCTCTCCGCAGACGGCACAGCATGACCCCCATCTCCAGCAGAAGCCCCAAATGTCAAAATGTGATTTTAATTGGCAGGGCTCTGCAGAGCAGACGGTGCTGGGCTCCATGCAGAGCCAACAGCTGTGGATTAGCAGGGTGAGCACGGCAGGGTCCTCCAACAGCCCCCCGGCCACCCGCTCCCAGCCAGTCCCCAAGGGCTGCGAGGCCAGCAGGGGCATCACCTGGAAGGAAGTGAGGCGGGGGCAGCGATGGGGCTTTTCCAAGCTCTGGGAGTCTGTGGCTGGGGGACCGAGGTCCACACCTGCGCCAGCATCAAGGGAGTTGGAGAGGTCTCGTCTGCAGCTCTCTTGGTGGCCTTTCCGAAGGACCCAATTACCCCAGCTCTGGTCCAGACAGTATCTTGGCCGGCTAAAACCCGAGGCTCGTTAGAAGCCTCTGACAGCAGCTGTCACCCCGAAGCTGCGGAGTCTGAGCAGGGATTCGAGACGTTCCTTTCCATCCAATTAGAAGGTTGTCAGCCGGGTCTTGGAGCCTGTTTCCTGCCAAGCGTCTGCACCAGGCCCTGTTTCCTCAAGCAGGTCACCACTGGGGACAGAAGGGGACGAGGACAGCACCCAGGATCCGCAGCCACCAGCCTCGCCTGACACTCGCAGAGCGCTTCCTGTCCACATGCACTTAGCTCCGACAGCCCTCCAAGGGAGACGGAGCTGCTGCTCCCCTGGTTGAAAATGGGGAAACCGAGGCACCAACGGGGAGAGCTGCACATCTAGCAAGTGGCAGAGGAGGGACTCGAGCCCTGGCACCTGGAGCCCAAGGTCAGCTAGGACCCTCCTGCCCAAGCGCCCCCGGCCCCCCTGCGAGCCCAGGCCCCACACAGTAGGAGCACGTCAATATTTTGTGGAGAGCAGGAAGCATGGCCAGGAAGGGAGAGGCATCAAAGCCCCAGGTTGGGGCCAGCCTGAGAGCTGCATGGCCATGGGTTAGTTCTTCCTCAGCCCAGCCACACAGTCAGCCAAGCAGCCCCCACCGAGGCAGGATTGTCTCCTGCAGAATAACGACAGTCATGACTCCAGTTGATCTCGAGGGGCGACTTGCTGTGGCAGACACCATCCTGACTGCGTCTGATACGCTAAGTCACCCATGAGGTGTGCAGAACCGCATCCTTGCATTACAGAGGCACAGAGAGATTAAGTCACTCTCTCAAGGTCACACAGCCAGGGAGTGGCAGAGCCAAGATTGAAGTTCCAGGATACTTGGATCCTGAGCCAAGGCACTTAACTGCTGTGCTAAGGAGATGGCTTGGGCAAGGCAGGGCCCTCTGCTGTCTGACAGCAATGCCCCTCCACCCTCCCTGTTCCAACCCTCGGAGGCTTCTTATTCCACACCTGTCTGTGTTTCCTCATTTCTCTCTGCAAAAGAAGCCCTTGGGCCTGGAGCTTTAGCTGGTATTAGCCAACTGCGTTGCTAGCAGGGGTCTCCCTGGGCTAGCAGGGGGGCGTGTAGGAGGCCTGCACGGCATGGACTTCGTCTGGGCAGGACAGTGGGCCAGAGAGGAGATTTTCACAGAGGAGCTGGGGCCAGGCCCACAGAACCTGCATTCTCAGGCCTCGGTCCACGGGGTGCTCTGGGGAGTCCGACAGCCTCCTAAGCCAACACCTTTGCCTATTAACTAACTCCACATGGAAGCCCAGAGCCAGCGTCAAACCCAGGGTACATCCCAGACCTGCTGGCCACTTGTCGGAGCCACCTCCAACCCCCAGCCTGGTCCAGCAGACCCCCGACCCCTTGCTGGCTTCTGGCCACACACTCACCCCATCCAGTTTGATCAGCTCCTGAGATTCCCGCGCCTGGCCTGGCCTGGCTTCCTGCCCTGGGGTGTCCCCTCTCCTCCTCTTCCTGAAGCCCTTGCTGCCCACTTCGCCTGACCTGATGAGATTCACCTCAGATGCCCCCTACCCTGCCTTGACCCCAGGTACAGCCCTGGGCCCCCACAGTCCCTATCCTCCCCTCTGCCCAGCATGCGTCCAGCTTACTGCCCGTCTTCCCTCATTCCCTGTTTGCAAGGCTGATGAAGACGGAGGAGAGAGCACACTTCCAGGCTTGAGGAAGGCAGAAGGCCGGCTCTTCATAGCATGCTCAGAATACAAATCAAAGTGGGCTCAGGAATGAAGGGTAGGTGGAGAGGTGCCTGCAAGGGTGGATGGATGGAGGCTGGGGATGGAGGATGGAGGGATGATGGAGGATGGATGGATGGATGATGGATGATGGATGGATGAAGGATGGATGGGATGGAGGATGGATGAATGGATAGGTGGGTGGATGGATGGAAGAAGGATGAATGGATGGGGGATGGATGGAGAGGCGGGTAGATGGATAGATGGATGCATGAATGGATAAGAGTTGGATGATGAATGTATAGGAGGTGGATGATGGATGGGTAGGTGGATGGATGGATGGAGGAATGGATGGATGAATGGATAGATGATGAAGGGATAGAGGGACAGATGGATGGAGGAATAACTGGATGAATGGATGGATGAGGGGTGGATGATGGATGGATAGGGGTTGGATGATGGATGGATGGGGTAAATGATGGATGGAGAGATGATGTATGAATAGATAGGGGAAAGAATGGATGGAGGAATAGATGGATGAATGGATAAGGGGTGGATGATGGATGGATAGGTGGATGGATGGATGGATGGATGGAGGAATGGATGGATGAATGGATAGATGATGAATGGATAGGCGGATGGATGGATGGAGGAATAGATGGGTGAATGGATGGATAAGGGGTGGATGATGGATGGATGGGGGTAAATGATGGATGGAGAGATGCTGTATGAATGGATAGGGGATGGATGGATGGAGGAATAGCTGGATGAATGGATGGATAGGGGGTGAATGATGGATGGAGAGATGGATAGATGGACGGATGTGACAGAACTGACACCCTGTGTCTTAACACAGGACACTTTCTTTCCTGCACAGCAGGCTGCTCCCCACCCACCCCACTCCCACGCTGTCAGATGCCTTCTCTGGGCCCCTGAGCTCTGAGCTCCCCTGAACCACAGCTATGAGTGTGGTGAGGTTGCCCTTGAGCCCGCCCCTGCATCCAGCACTTGACCTCAAGACACCAGCAGTGCCCAGGGGGTCATCTGTGGCTGGGCTGAGCCAGGGGCAGGCCTCGCGGGCACAGGGACCCTTAGGTGCTAGAGTCCATCTGTGAGTGGCAGGCGCTGGGAAAGGCAGATGACAGCGAGGTTGGCTCCTTGGCACCCACACAGAGCCCTCCCAGAGAGGTGGCTGCAGCCTCCACCACACACTGGCATGGTTGAGAGCCTCTGTGTGGCCTGGGACCAGCAGGAGACGTGACCGAGAGAAAAGGCCCTGACACTCACTGCGGAGCCACCGGGTGGAGGTAAAGGTCATCTGGAGCTGCTGTGTCCCCTTTCCCAGAAACACACAGGCCCAGCCGACTGCCTGAGGACCAGCCCTCCCAGGAGGTCACATCCCCCTGGCCCCGGGCCAGCCAGCTGGGATGCAGCAGGGCCAGGCCCAGCTCCACTGGAAGCAAGGCCCTAGGACAGGAGTCTCCGTTCAATGCCAGCTCTGCTGCGTGGTGGTGGTGTGACCTCAGGCGTCACTGGGACCGCATGACTCTGGTGGCCAGAGAGTCAGCGGGTAGGGCGACCATCTGCGCAGTGTGCTGTGCTGAGCAGCTCAGCTCCTCCCGTGTCCTCCTCCCACCTCCTCCCCGGTCCTCCACCCTCCTGTCCTCCTCCTGCCCTCCTGGCTGTTCCTCCAGATGCCAAGCAGGCTGCCACCCCAGGCCTCTGAACCTGCTCTTCCCATCAATGAACGCAGCCAGCGCCCTTGCCTGCTGGGTCTCTGCCCCCTTTGGGGAGAGCACCTGCGGGATGGAAGAAGCCTGCCAGTGGCCAGTGCTGTGTCCTCCCCCGCAGGAGTGCTTCATTGGAACCAGGAGTGGGAACCAGGGAAGGCTTCTCAAGGGAGAGGCATTTGTGGGTTTTGCAGGATGTATAGGAGTTGACCTGACCCAGAAAGACCACACGGTTCCAGCATCAGAACAAAGTATTTGTTAACAAACAGCAAAATGGAAGAGTGGGCGGAGAAGCTGGAAAGCAAGCTGGTGGAAGAAGGGAGGGTTGCCATGCTGCAGGGAGCTATAGGCTGCCATGTGCCTCCCTGAGGCCCCCACAGGGCCCCGCACACTATAGCAGGGGACTGTGCTTGGAGGGGCCAGGATTCAGGGTATCACTGGGTGGTGGCTTCACCAGACAGGGCCCACAGAATTCTGTCCTGCAGATGACCCAGAGATGCTGGCCACTTAAGGAGCCGCCTTGGAAGGACTGTGCCAAACTAGGTGGGTCTGGAGACTAGGGCAGCTGGTTAGCCTGGACACCCCTGGGGCCTGGATTCACAGACAAGGGATCAAACTCTTCAGTCTGTAGGAAGCACCAACCTCACCCCAGGGCAGGGACACTCGGACCCCAGAAATGGCCGCCCAGCAAGCGCCAGCTGCTCTCAGTGGACAGGGATGGGGCTCCCCTTGCACCCCGGTGCCCCTCTCCCCTGCCGTAGCTCTGTCCATGGGATGGGCCTCTGACCTGCAAGAAGCTTCTCAGCCTCCGCCTTTCGCAGAACCGCCCCAATGGAGGCCCATGGGAGTGTGCTGGGGCTAGCGGCCCCTTCTCTGCGCCGCGCTGGGCCAGGCTCCCCTGCCAGCAGAGCACAGCAGACAATCTGGGCTCTCAGCCACCTGCCTATTGCCAGCCGTGTGACCCATGCAAGTCCCTCACCTTTGGGAGCCTCGGTGGGCCATCTGTGAGGTGGGCCCCACAGGGTCCTTCCTGGCTGTGATCCTGAACAGAGGTCTGTGAAGGGCCCAGGTGCAGGAAGCCCTCGGTTGGTGCTGTTGACTGTCTCCAACCGACCGCCAACCCCTGCCCATACGGCTCCCACACGGGCACCACCCCTGCACTGCCCTCAGCCACCCGGTCCCTCCTGTCAGGGGAGTCAGGGCTGAGCGCACCATGGGAGGGCTGGGCCCTCTCCCCTCCACCCAGGTGGAGCACACGCTGCCCTCTGGAGGTCACAGCAACACCATCAGGAACAGAGAGCAGCGCTCCCCATTCGGGCCTCCAGCACCCAGGGTGGACCTCCCCGCCTCCAGGCGTTTGAAGGTCACACAGCCTCAGCAGTTCCTTAGAGCAACACAGACTGAGCTGTGGATAAAGTGGACGCACGGATTCCCCATCTTCCGCCCCTAAAGGGCACCTGCAAGGGGTACAACATGACTGGATCCCCCTCTGTCCACTCCCAGCCCCAGTCCTCCCCTTCCCCATCGGTAAAGAGGGTGACAGTTGTAGCATTTCCCGGGATGCAGCCCTGAGGCAAGTGCTGTGGACTTCTAGCCAAGGGCAGGTGGAGGGGACAGTGGCAGGAGACCCTGCTTCCAGGGGCCAGGCTGGGAGCTGGACAAGGCAGTGGTCTCAGTCACAGACGCAGTGGCTGGGGCAAGGAGTGGCAAGCAGGGCCCACCCACCAGTCCCAGAGTCTGTCACTAGAGGGCAAATGGGGATGGGATGGGGAGAGGCAGATTGAGGGGCATAGAGGCAAGGGACTAAGCCTGGCCAGGTGAGCAGCAGAATGAGCACCTGGATTTGGGACTTGCAGCCCTGGGTCTGTCCCTAAGCAGCCCTGTGCACCAGCCATCCATTGCTGTGTAACAAATAGCTCCCAATCCAGGAGTGTAAGGTGGTAAGCTCATGTCCTCTCATGGCTTCTGGGGGTCCAGGATCCTGTGTGGCTGACAGGGGTGGCACTGGCTCAGGTGTCTCCTGGGGCTGCAGTCACACAAAGCCTGAGCGGGCTGGGGACCCTCATTCAGGCTCATCCTGCAGCTGTATGCAGGGTCTTGCTCCTCACCAGGTGGCCCCTCAAAGGGCTGCTTGTGAGCCAGGGCCTCTCCAAGCTGCCCCCACCTCGTCCCTGCCAGCCGGGGCTAACCCTTCACCCCTGAGCCCTGAGCTCCCCTTCTGTAATCGGGGGCAATGCTGCCTCGTCTCCAGCGCTCATGGACCACCAGAGCCCTGAATCTGGTGGCTTCCTCTCAACCCTCCCCACAGCTCCACAGCCTTCCTGGCAGAGGCCACGTGCATCGGCCCAGAGCTTCCCAGGACCTGTCCCACCCATCCTGCAAACTCCACCCTGCAGCTCCCACTGCCAGCAACACCTCTGCCCACAGCTCACTGGCGAGCTCCTAACCATTCTTTAAGCCCCAGCTGGGACAGCCCAGCCTGTGTTACCCGGGCTGTGGACCTGGGCTCCCATGGCCCCTCTTGCTCTCTGTCCCGGGACTGAGAATCATGCTGCTCAGTGAGCTCCATCTCCACGTCGCACTGGGACAGCTCTGTGTCCCCAGAGGCCAGGGCAGAGCCAGGGTGACCCACAAGCAGGAAGGAGGTGGCTTGGCTCCAGGCTCTGCAGCTCTAACCACTGCCCCTCCAGGCCCCAGGCCTTACCAGAGGCACCTGTCAGGCAGCAGCTGGCCTCTGGCCCAACAGCCACGGGGTTGAATGATTTATGAGTGCGTTCCACAGAGCACTGGTACAATATGAGCGTGGAGACCAGACTGTTCTTCAAAGTCGGCCTCACACAGAGCTGCCCTTTCCTCCGGGTGCCACCCAGGAGCTGGCCTTTCTTAAAAATAGAAGTGTCATTATCGCCTCTCAGTCCCAGGCAGTCCAAGAGGCCGTTTTCAAATGCAAATCTCATCCTGGGCTGAGCTGGACACTCTTGCGCTTCCTCACACAGGCCAGGGGATGAAATCAGAGCTTGTCACTGCTGTGGGTGACAGTGGCCCGCAGGACCCAGCCCCTGACTCCCCGGCCTCCCCGGCTCCATAGAGCCTCACTCAGCTGTGCCTCTCCGCCTCTCCACCCTCCCTGAGCAGGTGTCATTGGAACCTAGAAGGAAGGGAGGTCAGGAGCGTTTCCAGCAGAGGCCAGGGTCCTGGGTTGGTGGCGGCGCACTCACGGGAAGTCCCTTCCTGACTCTAGGAAGGCCACGTGTTGCAGCCTGGGATGCTGGGTTGGGCCGCGTTCTGCATTCTGGCCACTGGGATGGGTGGGCTGACGGCCAGGCTGTGTGTCCATTCTTCCTCCTCTGCAGTGGTTGGGAAGAGCGTGTTAGGGACAGATGTGGCCCTGCTGAGTCCCCAGTCACCCGTGTGGAGCATGTTGCCCTGGGGAGCACTACTGTTCTTCCTGGCGAGAATCAAACTCGCTGCTGAGCAGCAGCGATTCCGGAATTAATTCGCGATCGTGCGTAGCCAATGCCAATCCAGCAGAGGCTGGATGAAAACCCCTGGCTGCCTTGGGAGGGAGAACGCGCCCTTCCTCTACTGGACCCCTGACAGGAGCTGGGCAGGGGAGGAGGAAGAGCCGGGGAGCGGAGAGAAGAGCGCTGGGACCCCCTCCTCCATCCGGCAGCCCTCCCAGGGCTTCAGCCACCAGTGAGGTCAGAGCCCTGGTGAGCCCCACCTCTAGCCTTGCTGCACTGGGGACCTGGCTTTAAACCTGACGCTTTTAACAGAGACATTAGGGGACATTCCAGCTTCAAACCACAACAAAAAAACACAGCTGGGGGCTGGAGCAGTTGTGGCGCTTGCCTGGCATGCGTGAGGACACAGGTTCGAACCCCAGAACCACACACACAACCAAGTGTTGGAGCAACGAAGGCCACATGAAAAACTAGATACAATTCATTCTGTCTTTCTCTCACTGTTCCTTTCTCTTAAAAAATAAAATAAAATAAAAAATGAAAATAAATTACAAATATTTACAGCTAGACTTAAAGATAGGGTACAAAAATTTCTCACTAATAATTCACTTTGGTTACCTGTTTGAATAATATTTTGGACGCATTGAGTTAATTTGTGATTAAAATGCTCTTTCCCAGGTAGCTGCTTGACTCTGAACTGTACCTGGGTTCCCGTGGCCTTTCTGGTGGATGCGGTGTGGTCCAACCCAAACGCTTAGCTTCATAAATGGGAAAAGTGAAGCTCAGAGAGGCTAATGAACTTGCCCAAGGTAACACAGAGGCCTAGAGCTGGAGTTCTCCATGGAGCTGAGCTGGCTCAGAGTTCACAGAGGAGGGGAGAACCGTAGCTGGGGCTGAGGGCTGTACAGGCGTCTCACCCCACAGCCAAGGGGCTTCTGCACAGAGGGCCGTGAGGACATGGCCCTGCCACCAGGGGAGCCTTATGGGGTCACAGAGACAGCAGGGAACAAGGCAAGGAGACAGGAGCAGCATGGAAGCCCTCCTCCCTGATCCTCCCTGCCACATTGTAAGCTAGAGATCACAGGGCCCTGCAGGGGTTAAGTGGGAGAATGTGCACTGGTCAGGTGAGACCCACCTCAAACAGACCTGAGTGAAAGAAGAACTCCCTAGCTTATAAGGTGCAGAAGCCCCCGGGAGGTCTGGCTTCAGGCACAGCTTGATCCAGATGCCCACACGAGGCCTCCATTTCCACCCCGCATCCACACCCAGGGTCTGAACGCCTCATGGTTCAGAAAGCCTTCCCCATGCAGAGGGCAGGCGGCAGCAGGAGCCCAAAGCCTCCCTGCTGGGGACACGTGCCTCCCTTCCTCAGCACCCAGTCCTGCTGCGAGTCCAACATTGATGTTGTTCCCCAGAGGTCCATGTGCGAAGGTCATCATCACCAGGGTGGCACTATTGGGGGGTACTGTGCACCTTTAAGAGGTGGGGCCCAGCAGGAGGTCTTCAAGTCCTCCTGGGAGTGCCCTTGAAGGGACCCCGTCCCAGGCGCTCTCTGCTTCCTGGCTCTTGGGGCAAGCCGTTCGTTCCTCACGTGCTGCCCACCATCTGTGCCTGCCCAAGCACCGGGGCTGCCTGACTCCGCACTGGTGAGCCAAGCAGACCTTTTCTCTTTATAAGGTGATTGCCTCGGATACCTGGTTACAGTGTCAGAACACTGGCCCCCGCACCCCCAGCACGGCCAGGGCCAGGGGTTTGCCTGTGACTCAGAACGGCATTTCAGATCATTGTGCAGTGATACTTAGATTCTTCTGGAAAGATAACAGATTTGGAAATTAGAACGAGCTGCTGGTTACGCGACACGGTGAGCGCACGGAAAGCCGCTCCAGGGTGCACCGTGAAGTGCTGAACAGTAGCAGGCTGCGAGTCGCACCTGGGTGCTCTAAAGTGCTCCCAAAGCAGGAGGCGTGGCCCGGGCGTCCTCACGTGGACACCCTCCATTGAGCATTCGCCCACCAGGCTCCGGCCTGAGAGCTTGGCTCTAAGCATCAGCACCACCTTGCACTGGCATTTCCTGGAGTGTCTGTTAGGAAAACTCACGGGCACATCGTCTGCTTCGGTTTGGGTTTCTTACTGAAGGAAAAGAGGCAAAGATACAGCCACGGCCATCAGCAGGCAAGATCCAAGTTTAAATTTATTCCCAACTCTTTTTTTTTTTCTTTTAAGAGAGAGAGGGACAGTGAGAGAAAGAGAAAGAGGGAATCAATTTTCTTTAGTTTTTCACGTGACTTTCGTTGCTCTGACACATCGTTGTGTGCATGGTGCTGGGGTTCGAACCCGCATCCTCATGCTTGCCAGGCAGGTGACGTAACTGCTGAGCCACCGCTCCAGCCCGATCCCCAACTCTTTTGCAGCAGTATTTTAAAGTCCCAACCTTCATCGAGGCTCCAAAGGCGTAGCTCCGTTTTCACAGGAGCGAATTCCCTCTTCCATTCACACCGCCCTGCAGGTTCAACAGGTACAAAGGGAACAGGCAGGGACTACCACACAGGGACAAGAGTCACATGAGAGTCGGAAGTCCACTCTCCAGACCTGCAGGTCACTTGGAGCAAGCGGCTGACACGGAGGAGCGAGGACGATGAATCGGAAGGGTTGTCAAGGGGAGGTCAGTTGAGAAAACACCTCCCGTAGCAAGTCTCAGGAACAGTGGTGGCTGGACTCCGGTATCTGTCAAGAACCTGTCACATGCACTTGCTGAAAATCTGACAGCTTATGCCTCAGAGAAGGACGAGACATTTCTTCTCCTTCTTCCATTTTTTGTGGTACCAGGGGTTCAACCCAGGAGTGCTGTACCACTAAACTACATTCCCAGTCCTTTTTTAAAATTTGTTTTTGAGGCAGGGTCTTGCTAAACCTCTGAGGGCCTCACTATGTTTCCCATGCTGGCCTCAAACTTGTGATCCTCCTGCCTCAGCCTCCTCTGTTGCTGGGATTACAGGTATGTTCCACTGTGCCTGCACCTGGCTGGTGAAGGCCCACACGTGAGGCCAGGCAGGGCCTACAGAGAGGCTGTGGAAGCCACATGCTTTCAGCCACCATGGGAGGAGCACGGAGTGGGAGCTGGCAAAGAGTCCTGGGAGCTGCCACCTCCCCGGTACAGCCACAGCCGCTGCAGTGGGTCAGGGGTCAGCAAGTGCAGGGCGCAACAGGGAGAGCAGGGCCCGGCTGGACCCCAGCGGCACCTTTGCAAGGGCCTGTCTCCTTGTCTGATCACCCAGAGGGTGGCAGGGAGCGGCCCCAGCCTGGTCTTGCCCTCCCCTGCCAGCATCCCACCCTCTCCCTGCTCCATTTAACTTCCAAAGACAATAGCAAAATCGGGCTTCCTCCTAACAGATGCAGCTCCTTTATACATTCAAAATGTATGCACCTTCTCCCGCCCACCCCGATCCAGGCTTCTCCTCAATGCTCCACCCCCTGCCCCAGAGCCTCAGTCCCCCTCTGATGCCTCTGAACATAGGTACGGTAAGCTAAGGTCAGTCACCGTGAGCCTGAGCTGTGTGGCTCACAGGGGCTGGTGCAGGACAAGAGAGAGGAACAGGTTTTTCAAAGGTGTAGTAACAGCCGCAGAGGCACAGCCTCCACACCCACCTGAAGCCACCTGCAGCCTCCCCGGTGGCCTGCGCCCTCTTCCTGAACAGCCCGTGCCTGCGCAGCTTGCTTGGGCTTTCTACTAACTTTTATCAAGGAGGTGAGTGTTCCGAATGCAGCCCCCATGCAGAAGGCCCTGTCCTGCAGACTGACAGGTCCCCGGCCCCACCGTGCAGCCGCAAGCCAGCTCCCAGCACAGCTCAGCAGAGCCCCGGGTCCCCGTTCAGCGGAACGTGTTGAAGGACACTGTAGTCCTCGGTTGGCAGGAACGGTCTTCCGGTTGGTTGTCCACAACCTCCCCGCTCTGCGGCTACCAGAGATGACTCTCCAGAAGGTCAGGTACACGCTGGGGCCCGTCCTGGTCCTCGCTTGGGGGCTGTAAAGCCCTGGCCTCCTCATTTCCTTTTCCTGAAGCCCTTAGACATTGCAGACAGGGCCACAATCCCTGTGCTCATTGGAGCCACCGTGTGCTGGGGCCACTGCTCGGTCCCCTGACGTTCTGCCTTCCGCAGGCACTGGGTCGGTGGAGGCGATGGCCTGGTCAGCTTGCGCCAAAGCAGTGACAAGTCTCCTGTCTCCCGCCCACCTCTGGCCAGGGGCCTCCAGTTCCTTCAATCTAGTCGGACCTATAAACCAGTTCCAGGATGGCCGTGTGCTCGATTCTGTTCCCTGGAAACATTGCAGGTGCCAAAAGTCACATCAGATGCGTGGCCAGCTGGGCATGGGAGTTGGTACAGCTGCCACAAGGTTTCCTCCACCATGTGGAGAGGGCTGGGGAGGCCGGTCCAGAGGGCGGCTTGCGGGGACGTCCCGAAGCTGAATGAGTCAGAGGGCCCCGAGGGGGCATCTGCGAGAAACAGAGCCTCTCGGGTGGGCCTGGGGCCACAGGTGTCTCTGGAGCTGGCAGGAGGACTGAAGCACAGGTGTGAGGAGGAAAGACAGAGACACTGGAACCCACTGGCCCTTCCCCACGCCCCTCGTCACTGTGTGTGGCCACAGCGGTCACCACTTCCCTCTCACCAGTGACTGAGCCTCTTTGGACCAATCCTAATGCACAGGTCGCGGGCGAGGGGACTCTGCTGACTACGTCTGGCAGAACAGATGTCAGCTCCAGGATTGCTCAGGCTGCCCCGGGCCCTCGCCCGCCTCAGCTGCCCCCGATGCCCCGGGCACCGCGCCCCCGGCCTTCCCTCTCAGGCCCCAGCACTCGAGGCAGCAGGTGCGGGCTTATCTTCACTCATTCCCTGGGCACCCAGGGGCCTTGGCCGTGGGAGGCTTTTGAACTGATTGGTTGGTGCCTCTCCCGGCTGCCTGCCCTGTCCCGTCCTTACGGACCTGCTGACCGCCCAGACCTCCTTCTGCTTGTCCCCTCTCCTCCCTCTGCTTTCTGTGAATCTCTTCTGCTCTGCTTCCTGCAATATGGGCTCCTGTGGTTTCTGGTTCTGTTGAGCTCTCCGTCCCTGCCACTGAGTTTTTATTTTCTAAGAGCTTCTGTTCCCGCTGGTGGCCTCTTGTTCTCGAACAGCGATCTCTCATTCCTTGGGGCTTACAGTGTTGGTGTCCATCCGTCTCTGTCACTAGTGACATGGCACCCCTCACTGGGTGCGTCAGAAGAAAAGACGTCTCTTTTGGCTCACGATTCTGGTCCAAGGCTGAGGGGCTGCATCTGGGGATGGCCAAGTCCTGAGGTGGTGTAGGGGATCTCAAGGCAAGAGACAGGAGCGTGTGTGTGTGTGTGTGTGTGTGTGTGTGTGTGTGTCCTGGTCCCTCTCCCTCTTCTTAGGAAGCCACCAGCATTCGATCAGGGGACTCTACGTGGTCTAATCCTAGCCAGTTCCTGTTTCAGGCAGCATCTTCATCAATGGGACCAAGAGACAGGCCAAGAACAATTTCAGAGGAGGAAAAGTTTATTGGGGCTCACAGCTTCACGGGTCTCAGCCCGCAGACGCCAGCTCCGTTGCTCTGGGCCCAGGTGAGGCGGGACGCCATGGCGGAAGGGCTTGGCCGAGGAAGCCCAGCTGCCCAGCTCATGACTGCCAGGAAGCAGAGAGCTCTGCTCACCAGGGACAAAGCATCAACCCAAGGACACAGCTCCAGGGACCCCGTCCTCCAGCCACACTCAGTTAATCCACTCCGATTGGGTCGCAAGTTTCCTAATCTGATCATTTCGCCTCTGAAAATTCTTGCCCGGTCTCATGCATGCGTTTTTGGGGGACACCTCATATCTAAACTACAACATCCCCCAAAGACCCTGCCTCTAAACTCCAAAGTCAGGCGGCTTCCCCCTCTCGGTCGCTCACAATGTGGACTTGATTTCAGCCAGGAAACCTGGTGGGTGGGGATCCTCGAACCAAATCCAAAGCATATGGTGTTTGGGTTTCCTTTCTTCTCCGCAGGGTTGCTTCCTCCAGGTTTCCTCTTGCAGTTTGTTTTGGTCGCTATCGCTATCGTTGTTCACCCGTGACCCTGGCTCTAGACCACATGGCATCAGAGAAGCTGACCCTGAATGGCTGCGCGTTCCCCGCTGCCTGGGGAGGGAGAGCAAGTAATTCTTCCAGATGTTCAGCATTCAAAAATTCAATACTGTAATCTACTGCAAAGCTGTGATGCTAATAAAACAGCGCACAAACCTAGGAAAGGGGAGACCACATGATCCAGGTCATCCGGGTCGTCGCGGGAAGAGCATTTGATAAACTCCACGGTCCTTGTTATCAAAATGCTCAGCAGAGTGGGAATGAAAAGGCACCTTCTTCAGCAGCCGCACCGGCCACCCCAGCTACTCTGCAGGCTCAGCGAGAGGATCGCACGTTCAAGGCCTGCCTGGGCAACTTAGCAAGACCCTATCTTAAAGTGAAATTAAAAGGGGGACTGGGGGTGCTGGAGTGGTGGCTCAGCTGTTACGGCGCTTGCCTGGCATCTGCGAGTATGCGAGTTCAACCTCAGCACCACGTACACAGTGAAGTGTCAGAGCAACGAAAGCCACATGAAAACTAAATAAAATTTATTCTCTCTTTCTCTCTCACTGTCCCTCTCTCTTAAAAAAAAAAAAAAGTAGAGAGAGCGAAGGACTGGGAACAGAGCTCAGTGACATGTGTGAGGCCCCAGGTTTCTTTCCTAATGGTGCCGTAAAAAATTAAAAAAAAAAAAAAGAAACTACTTCCCCCACCTGACTAAAGCCATCTACAAACAAAACAGAAACAAAATCCACAGTGCCCAGCACACAGAATGATAAACAATGATTCTTCTCCCCTAATGCCCTAAACAAGGCAAAGCCATCAGCTTCCATCACAGCACAGCGGAGGTCCCGGCCAGGGACATGGAGCAAGACAAAGAAATCGAAAGCACGCAGAATGCTGGGGGGCAGCGAGCTGTGTACTCTCTGGTGGTGCGGGTGAGTGCAGGTGTGGGAAATGTCAGGAAGAGGGGCTGGAGCGGTGACGGTGTTTGCCCAGCAGGTGCAAATACACGGGTTCAAACCCCAGCACCACGTACACAACCAAGCGTCAGAGCAACGAAAGCCATGTGAAAAGCTCAATAAAATCGATCCTCTCTCTCTCTCTCTCTCTCTCTCTCTCTCTCTCTCACTGTCCTTCTCTCTTTAAAAAAAAATAATCGAGCACGCTTTCCAACGCCTGCTGTAGAGCGGACACCGTAAGATCACAGGACCCAACGGCAATGTGGAAGGCCAGGTGGACGTCTGTGCTGGATCCTGGGATCCAAGCAAAACTCGGGAGCTGCTTTAGCGGAATGCGTGTGAAAGCTGCAGAGAACACTGAGAGCAGTGGGGAAGCGAGAGGCCAACCTGGTCGGGAGCCGGAGAAGTGGCCGAGGCGCGGGGCGGCTCTCCCTCATGACTTGGTTCAAGCAGTCCCCATCAGAATCTCCACGAGCTCATCCACAGGGACAGAGAGCAGATCAGCGGCTGCCGGGGGACCGGGCCTGGGCTTGGAGAGCCGGAGAGTCGGGCTGATGATTGAGTCTGAATCCTGATTGTGGCTTCAGATCCTAAAACTCATCACATTGTACCCTTTAAATGTGCCACTGTGTGCCGTCGGCCTGCAGCAAAACGGCTCCTTAAAATCAGTTCAATCCCAGCAGGCGTTAAGTTAAAAAGTTGGCTCTAAAATATATGTGGAAACTGAAAAACCTTGATGAAGAAAAATAAAATTGGAAGCCTCACACCGTAAGGTTTCATGACTCGCAATGAGCACAGTGTTAAAAGCACACACGGACACACAGGTCGTCAGGACAGAGCAGAGTCCCAGGAAACCGCGCCCGCGTGGCCCGCTGGGTTTTCACCAAGGCGCTAACGCAGCTCAGCGGAAGAGAAAAGTCTTTTCAACAAACGCTGCCGAAAAAACAGACCGGCTATGTCTGTCACCCTGAGGGGTCACCTCAAGTTCTGCTGAATTCTGCCCGGTGCGTGCGCAAGAGGAAACCACCCTAGGTTAGAGGAGAAACTGGAACGAACCTTAAGATGCCACCTGGAGCTCGCCTTTATCACACGGAATACAGAAGCCACTCAAAACGCATCCTACACCTAAACGTAAGCGCTTACGACCTCGAACTTCTTGAAAACAGCAGGAAACCTTTGTGAACCTGGACTTCAGCAAAATGACCCAAACGAGACCAAAAAGCACTAATTATGGAAGAAAAATTGGATCAATTCAACCGCATCTAAGTTAAAAGCATTTGTCCTTCAAAAGACATAGTCATGGGGCTGGAGCAGTGGCTCAATGCTTGCAGTGCTTGCCTGGCATGCGCAAGGACACAGGTTTGAACCCCAGCACCATGTACACAGCAAAGTGTTGGAGCAACTAAAGCCACATGAAAAAAACTAAATAAAATTGATTCTCTCTCCCTCTCTCTCTCCTGTCCCTCTCCCCCCCCAAAAAAAAAGACAGTCACAAAATTGAAAAGGAAAGTCTCATACTAGGAGAAAGTACACAGAAAACATACATTGGACAAAAACTTTTTATCTATAATATGTAAAGAACTCTTACAATTCAATAATAAAAAGTAAACATCACTCCAAAATGGGCAACAGATTGAAACTTCATCACAGAACATGTGCCGAGGGCAAGTGCGTGCACAACAGCTGCTCACGGTCATCAGCCATCGGGAGGGGACATCTTGTCATTGGGAAGGGGGGACATCCTGTCATTGGGAAGGGGGGGGACATCCTGTCATCCAGCAACATCCTCAGCATGCACACACTAGAGTGGCTAAAGGTGAAGGCTGATCATAGTAAGTGTGGTCAAAGATGTGGAGCAACCAGAACCTTCGTAGTACATTGTTGGCAGAATGTCAAATGCAAAAACTGTTGGAAAACGGTTTGGCCAATTCTAAGAACGACAAACAGATACCAATCCTGCGACCACACGGTTCTACTGCTAGTTACTTATCCATTAAGAAAGTGACAGCATCTGTCTCCACACAAATTGAACAAGAATGGCCAGAGCTGCCTTGTTCATGATGGCCAAAGACTATGAGCAGCCCAAATATCCCTCAACAGAGGGGACAGAAAGTGCTACATCTAGACTGTGGAGTACAATTCAGCCATGAAAAGGAGCAAACCACTGCTCCCTGCAACACACACACAACGCTCAAAATATCACGCTGCATGGAAGAAGGATCCACTGCACCAAAATATGTGTAAGGACTTCTAGAACCAACTGAGCTGACCCATGGTGCTAGGAATAAGTGAGGGGTGGCCTGGGATGGGAGGTGTGGGCAGTGCTGGGGGCAGGATCATCTGCAAGGGAGCTGGAGAGAGACAGAGACTGAACTTCCAGGGCGAGGGAAGTCTTACACCCTGAGAGGGCATCACACACCAGGGCTCGATGGACAGAATTCCTCCAGTGCTCTCAAGATCTGTGCCCTCCTGGGAGGTAACTTCATCTAGCATCTACCTCATCTAAGAAACTAAGTGGATGGGAAGCCCTGAGCCTTGGCAGCGGTTGCTGGAGTGGTTTTCCCAAGGTGACCTGCTGAGCCCCTTCCCAGGGGAAACATGAGCCACCCCCGTCAGGGAAGGGCTGCCAGTGGCCCAGAGTAGCTGCCTGTCGCCCGCCTATTCTTGGTCCTCATTCTGCCACCCTCCCCTCCTCTGTGCTGTCCCTGACCTCATCCCTTCCTGCAGGAGGCCGGAGCTGAGATGCTAACAATAGGAACCCAACGTCTGATTGGAGATGCCAAAAATAGCGGCTCCTTCCAGAGCCTCATCAGAGAGGGAAAGGTCAGGAAGGCAGGGCTGCCGAGGGCTTGGGAGACAGCACGCGGTCTGCACCGAGGGACTGAGCCTGGGGCAGCTGTGGCCCTGAGTTGCCCGTGTGCCCCTGTGCTCTTAGCCCCAGCCAAGCCACCCCTCAGCATCCTCTCCACCCCAGTGGCCAGGACAAAGAGATGGCCCCACCTCCTGAGGTCCCACTGCCTGTCACCTGGGCCAAGCACATTCAGGCCTTGTGCGCAGGACCTGCTCTGCAGCTCTGCCCGTTTCCAGATGAGGAAACGAGGCTCTGGGGTGGAGAACAGCCTCCAGCCTTATCACCAGAGCAGGCTGCTGGTGAGGTCACCTCCCATCCCACTGCTGGGACGAAGTGTTCAGCCCCCCGTCCTTCCCACGCCCTAGACCTCTCTGAGCCCCGTGGCCTGGCTCCTCCAGTACCTCTGTGCCATCCCCAACACCCCCTGGCAGCTGTCACTGAGTGGAGCTGACCCCAAGCGGGAGGCTCCTCCCCGTCAGTCGCGTGGGCAGGGGGCCGGGTGGGCCCTGAGCAGCCAGCGGCCCAGGCCAGTGGGTGCGGGGACAGCCACTGATGCTCAGCGAGTGGCCTGAGTGGCAGGTTAGGCCAGGTAGTGCCCCCTCCCCGGACGCCCCCCCACACTGGGCAGGCGGACTGGGGACTGGACACCTGGACCCCGTGGGCCTCTCTGAGCATGAATCCAGGCTCTGCTGTGACTCAGGGTGGCCTCAGGTAAGCGCTGTGCCCTCTCTGAGCCTCAGTTTCTGCATCCGTATGTGGGGATGGGGATGGTGGGGCCACTGCAGGACTCTCGCTAAGTGATTTCATCCAGAGTGCCCTGCGAGCGCGGTGAGGCTCAGCTAATGTGCTGCCCGGGCACTGCCAGCCCCTGGCACACCTGGGGACAGTGGGCCTGGGGTCCCTGCAGGCATCTGCATTTAGCCATGGCTGTCACCAGATGGAGTCGTCCTGACCCGTGGTCTCCCTGGGAGCTGCTGGTGGGGCTCATGGGAACCCTGGCCCCCATGGAGGCACAGCCTGCCGATGTGCCAAGCTAGTTCCTGCAAGATCCCGCGCAGGGCCCACTGCACTCTGCCCAGGTGGCTCAGGGACAGGGCCCAGGAGTGCTTGACTTGTGGCTCAGCGACACCTAATGCAGGTGACACCTCCCAGATCCTCTGCCCTGAAAGTGAGCCCCGAGCACCAGGCTGTGTGGGCATGGGGACTCCACGTGTGATGACAGGCTCCACGTGGCCACTGATGTCCCCACCAACAGTGGGGCCAGGCCTGAGTCCTGCCTGTGCCCCCAGTGCTCAGCCCAGGGTCTGCTTTGCTGAACTCCCTGCTCTGATATCACCAGTGTCTCAGATGGTAAGCAACAGAGTCCAGCCAGAGACAGGCAGCCTCATGCCCAGGGCCACAAAGCTGGAAACAGGCAGAACCGGTGCAACCCATGTGACACACGACTTGCGTGCCACCTCCTGCCTTATGCC
>PVKS010030862.1:0-23987 GCA_004027875.1 Aplodontia rufa
GGGGGGCACTCCTGGAGATAATTGCAATATCCAGAATATTTACACATTTTATACACATTTTATATTATTTTGTTAAAATCGTGTAAGGTTGTTCAAAAAATAATATAATAATAAAAAAAAGAATCAATGAGTGGGATGACATTAAACTAAAAAGTTTCTGCATGGCCAAGGAATTGGTCAAAATTGTCAAGAGACAACTGATACAATGGGAGATAACTATGACCCATGATTCCCCCGCAGGGGACTAATATCCACAATTTACAAAGAACTCAAAAAACTTAATATCCAAAACACAAACAATCCAATCAATAAATGGGCCAAAGAGCTAAATAAAAACTTCTCAAAAGAGGACATTGAGCAAGCCAATGAATACATGAGAAAATGTTCTAAATCTCTAGAAATCAGAGAAATGCAAATCAAAACTACGTTAAGATTTCACCTTACTCCAGTCAGATTAGCAAAGGTGAAGAATATAAACAGTAACAGATACTGGAGGGGATGTGGAGAGATAGGAACACTAGCACACTACTGGTGGAACTGCAGACTGGCACAGCCACTCTGGAAAGCAGTGTGGAGAATCCTCAAAAAATTAGGGATGGATGCACCATACAATCCAGCTATCCCTCTTCTGGGGTATTTTTCCAGAGGAGTTAGAATCAGCACATTATGGTGACACAGCAGAATCTATGTTCATAGCAGCTCAATTTACAATAGCCAAATTAAGGAACCAACCCAGATGCCCCTCACTGGATGAATGGATCCAAAAACTGTGGTATATATACACACAACGGAATTCTACTCAGCAATTAGAAACAATAGAATTGCAGCCTTTGAAAGTATGTGGGAAGAAATCATGCTGAGCAAAGTTAGCCAGCCCAGAGAGTCAAGGGTTGAATATTTTCATTCATTTGTGGAAGCTGGAGCTAAACCCAGCCTTGGGTGAAAGGTAGTCAACCTCATGTATGAGACCCAGCAAAGGCGCAACAACACATAATCTAGGGGAACCATAGATATGTGGGGGGTGGGGAGAGAGAGAGGGAGAATAGGGAAGGATCTAGGGGAACAATCAACAATGTAACATACTCTTCATCCTCCAAGAATCCAAATTATACTATGCAATCATTTAATTCTGGAAAATTCACAATCTAAGCATTTATATCACTTATAGGGGTGAAATATAGCAGAATCAAGAGACTGGGGTGTGGGCAATGTGGGCGTAAATCTGGTTTAAGAACAAATGCAAATCATATTGTTACTATATATGCATTTACAATTATTTAATAACTCAACTCCTTAATTAAAAAAAACTTTTAAAAATGAGGCCATACTAGTCCCTGATCTGATAGGATTTGTGTAATTATAAGACTTGCCAGAGAGCATTTCCCCTCTCTCCTGCATGGGGGGACACCGAATGAAGGTGGCTGCTGCAAGCCAGGAAGAGAGTCTTTGCCGGGACCTGACCCTGCTGACTCCCTGACCTCGGGCCTCCAACTTCCAGAAGTGCGAGAAAATAAATGTGTATTGCTGAGCCACTCTATGGTTTTTGTTATTGCAGCGTCTTATGCTCTGGATGCAGAAGGTCCCCCCGAAACTCATGTGGTAGAGGTGGTGCAGTCATATTTACATGAGGCTGAAATGATTGGCTTGGAGGGCTGTGGCCCCTAAGTGCGTTAGTCCCTTTGATGGATTAATCATTTGGATGGACTACTGGGCAGTAACCATGGGCACAGAGGCTGTGGCTGGAGGAAGTGGGTCAATGGGTTATAGCCTTGGACTACATCTGTCCCTGGCTCCCATCGATCTTTTCCTCTGCTTCCTGGCCGCCAGGAGCAGATAGCTTTCCTCTGCCACACCCTTCCACTGTATGCTTCTGCTTTGCAGCCAGCTGACCATGGCCTTAGGACCCTGAAACTATGAAAATAATTCTTTCCTCCTTTAAATTGTTTTTGTCACTCTGGGAGACAGAACAGGCTGGTCCTGTAAACTTGAGGCCCTGTGTATGTGATGTCCCGGTGAGGCCTCTCCAACGCAGAAAACCCTAGGGATGGCCACAGCTGCCATAGGCAAGCATCCCCAGGAGCATTGCTCAAAATGGAAAACCTGGACCTGACCCAGACCTGCACCCGCAGGAGAGACACCCTCTGCCCTCACCGCAGGTTCTGCACTGTGGGCTCCACCGACATGCACCAACCCCCTCCAAGCAAAAGCTGTGTCTGTACTAAACATGGGCTGAGCTTCCTCCCGCAGCAACAGTGGGCGACTCTTCGTGCATTTCCACACCGTTAGGTGCCAAATGTAACCTGGGGTGATCTGAAGTGCATGCAGAAGGGTATGTGTACCCGCTACCGCGTTTTAGGTAAGGTACTTGGGCATGCGCTGATTGGCCATTGCAGGGCGTCCTGGAGCCCATTCCCCAGGCACCCCCAGGGATGACTACACCAGCTACAGGCGACAACATCGATACATGTGGCCAGTACAATGTGAGCAAGCAAAGCAAGTCTCCAAAGCCATTTCTACAAAGCAACAGTACTCGCAAACCTAAGCCATCTATTTTTTGGACAGGAGCCCAGTAGAACGGAAAGTTCATGTGATGAGCAGGTCTCCAGCAGGATGCTTTTCTAAAATTTATTTTTATTTATTTTTTTAATTTTTTTTTAAAGAGAGAGGGACAGTGAGAGAGAGAGAGAGAGAGAGAAAGACAGAATCAATTTTTATTTAGTTTTTCACCTGGACTTCCTTGCTCGGACACACTTGGTTGTGTACGTGGTGCTGGGATTTGAACCCCTGTCCCTGCGCATGCCAGGCAAGCATCCATAACTGTTGAGCCACTGCTCCAGCCCCCAGCAGTAGGATTTATACACAGCAACTTCTTTAGCCCTGGCTTCCGCCCTGTGTGCTGGTACTTTTATTAACTGCTTTTTACAGAGGAGGAAGCCAAGGCTCAGGAGGGCAAAGGTCAATTTGATGTGTCATCTTGAAAGTGCCACAGGGTGCCCAGATGTTTGGACCCTGGTTGTCTCTGGATGAGACTAGCATTGAAATCAGCACCTCGGTAAAGCAGACGCCCTCCCTGATCAGGTGGGCTTCATCCAACCGTTTAGAGGCTACGCTAGGGCCAAAAGTTTAACTCTACCCCAAGCAAGCGAGAATTCCTCCTGCCTTGTGGGTCTTCAAGCCGAAACCTTGGTCCTTCCTGGGTCCTGAAGCACCTGCTTGGAACAACACCATCAGCTTTCCTGGGTCTCCTGCCTGTCAAATCTTGGGATTCTTTCAGCCTCCGCTCAGCTAAGGAGTGAAAAAGTGAGCCCCAGATCCAGAGGACCACAGTGCTTAGCCTGTGGCCTCCCACCCACTGCTTCTCCAACACCACACAACCACTGCTAGAGGGCTGTCCAGACTCGGAATTTTAAGCATCAAAACTTCTCAGTCTGAACGGACAAATTCTTCCAAACACTTCCAGGACTCAAGCTTTGGATGCTTCATAAATCATACATTTTGGTCCTTGGCTGGCAGTCAACCAATTTCTAATACCGCATTTGCACGGTAACAGCCTCCTACCCGATACAAAGTACCCTGCCCTCCCCAGCGTTTCCATCGGAGGGAGAGCAGAGGAATCTACAATTCAAATCACCAAGTTTGTTGTTATGACAACACCCGGCCTGGACCTGCCCTGAGCAGTGGAGCGCAAAGCTTGGAGTCGGGAGCGTTGTGTGCTCCGTGCTGTCTGGAAGTGGGTTCTCCACACGCTCTGCCACCCCACCCGTGCCACACACAAGGAGGAAGGGCTTCTGAGCTGCTTTAACACGATGTTAAAAAACCCAAGAATCTGCAAGATTGTCTGGTGTCCTCTTGGGAAGCTGAGTTTGCTCCGTCTTCCACACTCATCCTTATATACTGTGATAAAATATCAGGTCCAAAGAGCCCAGTGAAACTCGATTCCTTCCCTTCCCCTTCCCTTTCTCCTCCTCCTCTTTTTTCACTAAGTTACCTAGGGCCTCACTCAGTTGCTGAGGCTGCCTTTGAACTTGCTGTCCTCCTGTCTCAGCCTCCCTAGTTGCTGGGATTACAGGTGTGTGCCACCGCGCCTGGCTTAATTTCTTCTTGAGGAGTGTATTGGGGCTCCTTCAAGCCACCTGTCCTTTATCCTTCCATGTGCACACGTGCCAGAGGCAGGGTATGTTTCCTTTTGTGCTTGTATGTTTCATTCCACTGTGTTTTTTTGTCATTGTTATCATTATTACACTTTGGAGGATTTCCAGTTGATCATTTCCTTAACTGGGTTAAGTAATCTTCCTGAGGAATGGAATCCTTTTCTTCCTCCTCCTCCTCCTCCTCCTCCTCCTCCTCCTCCTCTTCTTCTTCTTCTTTTTGTAAAAAAGAAGGACACTGTGTGTGTATGTGTGTGTGTGTGAGAGAGAGAGAGAATCAATTTTTATTGAGTTTTTCACGTGGCTTTCGTTGCTCTGACACGTAGTTGTGTACGTGGGTGCTGGGATTTGAACCCGTGTACTCGCACATGCCAGGCAAGTGCCATAACCGCTGAGCCACCGCTCCAGCACCCCCCTTTCTCCTCTTAACAGACATCTCACTGTTCCCAGAGCACAGGAGTGGACATCTTCATATATGCCTCCTTGGACCACAAAGAGAACTTCTCTTGGGTATGTGATCTGAAGTAGAAGTTCTGACTTTTGGCACATGTACGAGTTTGGTTTAACCAGATGTTAATTTGGACATTCCTGATCCAAAAATCTGAAATCCCAAACCCTAACCTTTTAGAGTGCCAATATGACACCACAGGTGGACGATGGCACATCTGACCTCAGGTGGTGACAGGTTGCAGTGAAAGCAGATGCACTACAAATCTCATATCAAATTACTTCCTGCTAGGTGCATGAAATGCATGGAGGGGACATAAGTGGATTTCTAAATTTAGATTTGGGCCCCTATCTCCAAGATCTCTCATCATATACATCATTAGATATATTTGCAATATGTGCAAAGATCCCCAAATCCCCCCAAATCCCAAATGCAAAACACTTCCGGTCTAAAGCATTTCAGATAACGGAGGAGGCTCAACCTGTCCTGGCACCTGGCAGATGGCTTATCTGAGGGGCTGTTTCAGCGCATGCTCGCCACAGTGGCAGATGCACCCTCACCCATGGATGCCTCTGTCAGATTTTAAACTGTCCTCGATGGTGGCTGTGAAACACTATCTCCTTGTTGTTAGTTACAGAACTTCCGGACTGCATCAGGCAGCTTTCCACTGCTGTGACCAAATGCCGGAGATCAGCAACTTAAAAGGAAGGAGGGTTAAGTGTGGTTCCTGGTTTCCAAGGTTCAGGCCCTGCTCAGCTGGACCCATTGCTTTTGGGGCTGTGACAGAACTTGAGAGTCAGGCTGCTCACCTCGTGTCAGGGGAGGAAAAAGACGGTGAAGGGCCAGGAACACCGGTGACCTAACGTCCTCCAGGGAGGCCCCATCTCCTAAAGGTTCTAGCAGCTCCCACAGCACCATGGGCCTTGGGACCCTGCGGACCCAAACTGAGCGGAGTTGACCCTCTCCCGCGTGCCGCTGCCTTCCCCACACTCCTCTTCTGCCTGTATTCTATTTGTTCCTTTGCTTCTTTGTTGATCATGGATTTTTTTCTTTTCCTGATGGATGTGTTGAAATTCGTGGTTTCAGAGACTAATTCAGCTTTATGCTATCAATACATACTCCAAATCTGTGATCTGTCTTTTTAACTTTGTTCACAAAAGGCTTGTAATTGAAATAAAACAAAAGTCTTAGTTTCCTTTGATGGTTGTATTTTTATTTTGCAGGGGTCAGAGAGATGTCTTTGTGAATCGCTCCTTTCCTAGATTGATGCTTAAGAGATATTTCTTCCTGTTTTTTCTATTATATTTTCTAATATACTTCATGGTTTACGGAAAGTTGTGAATTCTCTTTAGCATAGATTTTGGGTCCAACCATCTATCTGAATTCGCTTTTCAGTTCTAAAATTGTACATGTAGTTTTCTTTGGGTTTTTCGCATACATGGTCAGAGCCTTTGCAAGTACTAGAAGTGTTTTTCTTTCCAATTCTTAAGCCTATTTTTTCTTGTTTATTGTATTGACAGGGATTCAAACATAACACTTAATAATAGATGGGATGGCAGGCCACCTTCGTCATTGTGAATGTTACCGGCAATGCAGCTCTGTTTCACCGTTGGGTGTGAAGGTTATTTTCAGGTCTTGACGGCCATGTTTATGTTTCCCGTTTGGTGAGAGCATTTCCCTGTTTTAAAAGTCATGGGTATGTATTGAAGTTTGCTGGTCACTTGTTTCTGCATTTCCTGAATTAATCACGTTGCTCTTTTCCCTCTGATCAGGGAACGGGTTGAGCTGCACTGGTGGGTTTTGAAACTCTGTACAGTCCTCGCACTCCTGAGGCAAAGCTCATTAGTCACCACGTATTTATTTTAACACCCTGCTGCATTTGATTTGCTGAAACCTTATTTAGGATTTTTTCTATCTGTGTTCAGTAAGTGAGATTGACCAGTAGTGATATACATGTTCTTGCACCGGAAAATTCCTAAACTTGCTCTTTCCCTCTCTTTTGTGATTCTTCTGAATAATTTATATTAAAAAGTATTATCTGTGTATTTCAAGCATTGGTAAAATTCACCTCTGGTGTCTTCAGGGCCCATGACATCTTCTCTAATGGGACTTTTGTCTCCTTTCCTGATTTAAGAAATTCTGCAGTTACCAGGTCTCTTTCAAACATCCTTGACTCCTCTTCCTCCTTCCGCCTTACCTTCCTTGGAAATCTGTTGTACTCTCAACCAACAGCCTCGGACCCATGTGTGTGGACCACGCCTGAGGCATCTCTACTTTGCTGGGGATGCAGCTCTGCCCCTCCTGATGGCCCTTCCCTCTCTTGGCAGAAGTTCAACATTCATTTGTCAAGTGACTGTTTATATAACATTAGTGTATGCTTACCACATCCTGAAAACACACACACACACACACACACACACACACACACACACACAGCAGATAGAAATAGCAGGAGAGGGGAAAATTTTTATTTTTAACCAGCTTCTGATGCTAATTCTTGTGATCTCGTCACATCTGGCAGGGCCTTGTTCTGATGCAAGAAGTGCCCTTACATAGGCTCAGAGGGGCTGGAGAGTGCAGCAGGGGCCAGGCCCAGGAGAGTGCACTAGGCAGCAATATTTACTGAGGATGGATGGGCAGAATAGATTTCCACACAATGTCCTCATCCCAGGGGCCTATGACCCTCCACAAGAGGCATTAGTACATCTGTTGCCATCAGTGGTGTAGCTTGGAGACAGTGACCTACGTCTTCCACGCCCTCTCTGCTCAGCCTAGCGTGATGGGAGGATGCTGGCTAGGAGTTGGGAGCTGGCTTGGGGTCCTGTCCCTTCTTCTGGCTCTGCTGTCTTGGACTGCATCTCTGCAGAATGGCAGCACAGTGACAGAGGACACTTCCGAGGAATGTGGATTTCGATGGGAGAACTGGACAAGGTGATTGTCAATTGTCTAGCCCTGTGTTTTAGTTTGCTTTTTCATTGCTGCAACCAAAAGACCTGATAAGAAAAATTAGAGGAGGAAGAGTTGATTTGGGGGCTTGTGGTTTCAGAGGCCTCAGTCCATAGAAGGCTGGCTCATTGCTTGGGGCTCAAGGTGAGGCAGAACATCATGGCAGAGAACAGCATCTGAGAACATGGCACCAGGAAGCAGAGAGAGCCCTGCTCAACAAAGATGAAATGTCTACCCCCACAGCAAGCCGCTAGGGACCTAGGTCCTTCAGTCCCACCTTAGCTGCCTACAGTTACCACCAAGTTAACCCCTAACACGGGATTAGTGCATGATTAAATTAAACCTCTTATAACCCAATCATTTCATCTCTAAGCTTTTGGGGGACACCTCAGATCTAACCATAACACCCTGCAAACACCCCACACTCAAAGCCTGATTAAAAGCTCCAAATTCACCCACAATGAGCTGTTGGCCAAGTGATGTTCGTGTTGCTCTTAAAGATGGGGCACTTCCTCCTCTGGACACCAGTGTAAGTGTCAGAGAAAGATATGTGAGAGAAAGGAGGTTCTTAAACACTTGCCCCTGTCCCAGGTACACCAAGGAGGACAGCAGAAGTGGCTTGGTAAGTCTAGCAATCAGCAGAGCTTACTACAGGCGTGGGATGGGGACTGCTCCATGTTTGGGTAGGAGTGTGGGTGTCAACCCCGAAATGGATGACATCCTGTGAAATCCCTCCTCGTCCTCCCTTGTCTCCACTAACTTCTTCTTTTTAGTATTCTTTGCTAAGGGCTTGGTACAGAATGGCCACCCTGGGAGTCATGTGGGAGATGATGGTTACCAACATGACATGGTTACTGTCTCCAGGGCTCCCAGCCCAGACAGGGGTGGGAGAGGTCCTCCTGTAAAACACTCTGGAGAAGCCAGAGGAGGGAGAGGTAACTGACAGGTAGAGCCTCCGGCACACCTTCCTGAGGGAGATGGTACTGAACAGGGCAGCCTTGAGCTCAGGTGGGGTCTCTGATTTCAGAGCAGATTCTGGGGTGGTGTGACCACCTCTTAGCAATGTAAATGTCTCTAGTGTTGTCCAGGACACAAGGTTTAGAAATGGTCATGTGACTAACCCCAATGTGTTCAACAGGACGAAGGTGACTAATGAGCCCATTTCAATGCCTAGGATTGATTCCAAAGGATGATCACATGCTTGCTGTTCAGAGAGAGTCCTGCATACCTTTCTGCCCTAAAATCATCTCACCAATGACCATGAAAGTGCTTAGATTTCTTCCCATTAAGTTTCCTTGCTAAAATACTATTAAAGAGATGGATTTCATAAGCAGAAAATCAGTCACCTAGAAGGAATAGAAAACTAGCAATTTAACTGCTGTACAAAAATCCTTGTGTAGGGTGGTGACTGCCTTGAGTGGACTGGGACACAGGGAGATTTAGGGTATCATTGTGGGAGGTGGCATCCTCAAGACTTCTGGGAAAATGAAATCCCTGGGTAATCTGGAAGCCAAAGTATAAGAACACCAAGTACCAGGATGTGGGGAGGGGAAGGAGAAAACACACTGTCTGGAGTCACCCTGTATTGGGCTATCACATTGATTCTATATGGGGAAGAGGAATAATGTCCTCAACACACAAATGCACATGTCTCAGCAAAGACAGAAAAGAGTTGTCAGATAATTCTAAAGCAGTCTTGATTACATTTCCTATTTTTGGAGAAGTGAGCACATCTCATCCCAAGATGGGAGCTCAAAGCTCTTTATTCAGCAGTGGAGACAAAGCTACCTGGACCTCAAGCAACCTGTCTCTAATCTGCTCTCACCAAGTCTCCAGCCCTTTAAAAGAGACAATAGCAAACACTGTACAGTTCCTACTCTGTACCAGGTATGCTTGAAGTGCTTCATATGTATGAACCCATTGGACACTCATAATTACACAATGTGATTCTGTTACACCCATGTTACAATTGAGGAAACAAGACACCTTGCTACAAATCACAGATCCAGGATTAAAATTCAAGAAGACTAGATCTACTCCAAGTTTTTAAACACTAAATATCGGGATATTCAAGAAGGCAAGGGTATATTGCTTGTTTTTCCATGGCTTTAGATTCATGCTTGTCAGTAAGGTGGGTGAAAGAGGGAATTAATCACTAAAATTAAATATTAGCTGTGAGATTTTCTTAGAGATTCAGAAATTTGGATGCATTGAGTGAAGAACAAAAATGAGTACATTGGAGCCACGCCAGTTGCAGCAGCAGAAGCAGCAGGACTAGTTCATCTCAGAGAGGAGGGATAACACACAAAGGGAAACAGAATGGACAGTTTTGGGATGGAAAATCATGTTTACTGGGAAAGAAAATTGAATTTAGCTGGTCTAGAGGCTAAACAGTGAACTGGTATCAGAAAAGCACACTGTGTTTCTCTACTGACATGCAGAGACCTGAAGCAGGAACCATGTTGAGGAGGCCATGCTGTAGCTTGCTGTTGCAATTGTAGGAAAGATCATACCACATATTGCCATACTGTCCCAGCAACCACTCACTGTGTGGCTTAGGGCATACCGACCAGAACATGAGTAAAAAAGGCACAGAGAAGACTACTATACCCAGAGGATTCAAGTAAAAAAATGCAGAGGCACCAAACTAAATAGGACCAAACTAGACCCTAGAAATAAACCAAAATAAACATCTTTCTATAGCAACATTGAACATAGATGGTCTCAACTGTCCAATTAAACAAAGGCTTACAGAATAGATATAAAAACAAGACTCAACTACATGTTGTTTGTAAAAGACTCACCTTGTAGGCAAAGACAGTCAGAGGCTGAAAGGATGGAAATCAATATAACATGCAAATGGAGCCCCTAAACAAGCAGGAGAAGCTACTCTAATATCTGACAAATCATACTTCAGAATTAGTCATAAGAGGCATAGAAGGACACTTCTTACTGGTAAAGGGAACAATTCAGCAAGAGGATGGAATGATAGCAAATATTTACGCCCCAAATGTTGGTACACCTAAATACATAAAACATGCACTACTTGAATTAAAGACTCAGATAATCCCAGTAAAATAATACATGATTATTTTTTTCATCAACAGATAGGTCATCCTGACATAAACTCCATAAAAACTCTATAAACTTAAAAAATATTACAAATTGAATGAATTCAATGTACATCTACAGAACATTTCAGCTGAATAGACTTTCTTCTCAGTTGCTCATGGATCCTCTCTAAAATAAACCATATTTTAGGCCACAGAACAACTCTTTGTAAATAAAAAATTGATATAATTCCTTGTTCCTTGCATCTTATTTGGTCATAATGGAATGAAATTCGAAATCAATATTAGGGCTGGAGACGTGGCTTAGTAGTTATGGCGCTTGCCTGGCATGCACGAGAACACGGGTTTGAATCCCAGCACCATGTACATGATGAACCGTCAGAACAATGAAAGACACAAGAAAAACTAAATAAAATTGATTCTCTCTTTTGCACACATGTACTCTCTCTCTCCTCTCTATCTCTCTCTCCCCCTTTATCTCTTTTAAAAAATCAACATTGAAAAACATTGGAGAAACTCCATAAACATATATACTTTTGAATGATGAATGGATGATAGAAGAAATCAGATGAAAAATTTAAAAAATTCTTATAATCAAACAAGAATAGTGATACAATATACCAGAACTTCCAGAACATTATGAAGGCAGTTCTAAGAGGAAAGTTTGTAGCTCTGAGTGCCTATATAATCCAAATAAACAATCTAATGATCCATCTCAAGGCCCTTGAAAAATAAGAACAAACCAATTCCAAAATCAGTAGAAGGAAGGAAATAATTAAGATCAGGACTGAAATTAATTGAGAATAAAAAGTACAAAGAATATCAATAAAATGAAGAGTTGGCTCTTTGAAAAGATAAGCAAGATTTATAATCCCTTACCCAAACTAACTGAAAGAAAAAGAAATAAGACTTTAATAAAATTAGAGAGGAAAAAGGAAAAATCACTGCAGACATCACAGAAATCCAGAGGATTATTAGAGACTCTTAGAAAATTTATACTCCAATAAATTTCAAAATCTAGAAGAAATGGATACATTTGTAGACAAATAGAATCTGCCAAAATTGAATCAAGAGGACACAGAAACTTAAACAGACCAATAACAATGAAATTGCAATACTAATGAATAAAACTTTCCAACACAGAAAAGCTTAGAACCAAATGGATTCTCAGCTAAACTGTACCAAATCTTTAAAAGGGAATTAGTGCCAATGCCTGTCAAATTATTCCATGAAATACAAAGGGATGGAACACTTGCAAATTCATTCTAAGATGCCAGTATTCTTCATACTCAAACCACAGAAGGAGTCATCAGGGAAAGAAAACTACAGATCAATATACCTGATGAACTCAGAGCAAAAATCTTTAATAAGATATTAGCAAATCACATTCAATATAAGATTATACCTCATGCCAAAGTTGGTTTTATTCCAGGTATGCTTTAACATATGAAAATCAATAAATATTATTTACCACATAAATAGAATGAAGGACCAACATCACATTATAATCTCGATAGAAGCAGAGAAAGCATTTGACACAATTCTGCACCTATTCATGATGAAAACATTGTAGAAACCAGGGATAGAAAGAACCTACCTCAACATCATAAAAGTAAATATCATGATGAATGGAAAAAAAACTGAAAGTATTTCCTTTAAAATCCAGAACAAGACAAACATGTCCACTCTTACCACTCTAATGTAATATAGTACTAGAAATTCTGGCCAGAGCAATTAGGCAAGAGAAAGAACTAAAAGAGATACAAATAAGAAAGAAAAAAGTCAAATTATCACTGTTGGTAAATTATAAGATCCTATTATTTTTTTATTTTAAAGAGAGAGGGAGAGTGAGAGAGACAGAGAAAGAGAGAAACAACTTTAGTTTTTCATATGGACTTAGTTGCTCCAACACTTAGTTGTGTACGTGTTGCTGGGGTTGGAACCCAGGTCCTCGTGCTTGCCAGGCAAGTGCTGAAACCGCTGAGCCACCACTCCAGCCCCAATAAGATCCTATTCTTACAAGATCCAAAATGTACTACCAGAAGAAAGTTAGAGCTAATAAACAAATTCAGTAAAGTAGCAAGTTATAAAATCAACATATAACATCAAAATGCACCAATAAATCTGTTGAGAAAAAAGAGGCAAAAAATCCCATTTACAATAGCCTCAAAAAAACCCCATAAGAATAAATCTAACCAAGGATTTGAAAGACGCCTTCAATGAAAATTATAGAAAATTGAAGAAAGAAATTGAAGAAGACACAAGAAGATGAAATGACCTCCCTTGTTCATGGATAGGCAGAATTAATATTGTTAAAATGCCCGTACTACCCAAAGCAATATACAGATTCAAGGCAATCCCCATCAAAATACATTCTTCAATGAACTAAAAAGAACAGTCGAAAAAATTCATTTGGAAGAATAACAAGATCCAAAACAGCCAAAGCAATTCTAAGTCAAAAAAGCAATGGTGGAGTCATGAGAATACCTGAATTCAAATAATACTACAGAGCTATAGCAACAAAAACTGCGTGGCGATGTCATAAAAACAGACACAGAGCTCAAGGGTACAGAATAGAAGGCATAGATTCAAACCCATGCAGCTACAGTCAGTCATCTGATCCTTGACAAGGTGCCAAAAATGTACAGTGGAGCAAAGTTTTAAACAAACGATGCTGGAACATCTGGTTCTCCATTTGTAGAAGAATGAAATGAGACCCTTATCTCTCACCCTGCACCCAAATCAACTCAAAATGGATCAAAGACCTAGGAATTGGACCAGAAACTATGCAACTCCTAGAAGAAAATGTAGGGTCAACTCGTATAGACACTGGCAATGACTTCCTCCTTAGGAGCCCTAAAGCTCAGGAAATAATGCCAAAAGTTAATAAACGGGATGATAAAATTAAAATCTTCTGCACTGCAAAAGAAACAGTTAATAATGTGAAGCAGAACCTACAGAATGGGAAAAAATCTTTGCTAACTTCTTTCTGATAGAGGATTAATATCTAAAATACATAAAGAACACAAAAAGTTAATGCCAGAATCTTCCCAAATTATTACATGTGAAAATAAAGTAAACAGATACTTTTCAAAAGAAGAACACAATGGACAAAAATTATATGAAAAAATGTTCAACATCATTAGCAACTAGGGAAATATGAACGAATACTACAATGAGATTTGATCTCACACCAGTCATAATGATAGCCGTCAAGAATACAAGCAACAATGTATGTTGGAGAAGATGTGGAGAAAAAGGAACATTTTTTACACTGTTGGTGGGATTTTAAATTAGTACAACCACTATGAAAATCAATATGACATTTCCTCAAAAGAATAGGCACATGACCCAGGTATTCCACACCTATTTATCCCGAAGAATTAAAATCCGCACACGATAGCGATACATGCACACCCACGTTTACAGCAGCACAATTCACAAAGCCAAACTAAGAATCAGACTAGGTGACTATCAGTGGATGAGCGGATAAAGAAAATAAGGTATATATACTCCATGAAGTTTTATTCATCCATAAAGAAGAATGAAATTATATCATTTCCGGAAGATGGATGGAACTTGAGAACATTATGTTAAGTGAAATAAGCCAAACCCAGAAAGTCAAGGGTTGTGTTTTCTCTCATATATAGAAAATAGTGAGGACAAAGTGAAGGAAGGTGGGGGGCATTCTCATGAAAATCAAAGAGAGATCAATAAAGCGGAGGAAAGGGACGAAGAGGAGGAAAGAGGGAGAGGAAGGGGAAATACTGGAATGATACTGACCAAATTATACTGCTATATTGTGTTCATGTAGGCATACACAACAACAAATCACACCATTATGTACATTTACAATGCACTAATAAAAATATGGGAAAAACACTCTATCCAATTTCCTTCCTAGGAACGAGTGTCGATCATAATGATGTGTAGTAGTCAGGCTGTATCAGTTAACGATGGCTGCAGTACAAGCCATCCCCTAACCCAGCAGCGTAAAACCCTAATCATTCATTCTATAGACCATGCATTTGTAGGGAGGCTAGGAGCCAGTTCATGCAGGCTGGGTTTAGTTGACCTTCCCTGGGTGCATTCATGCCGGTGGACAAGTGGGAGCTTGGTTCTAGGTTGGGAAGGGCAAGTGCACCTGAGTTTGGGGAATTGGCTCCAGATGTCTCTTATCCTCCTACAAAGCAGGAAGAGAGGAACGGATCATCCAAAGCCTTCAGAAGCCTCAGGATAGCTCAGCCGTAAGAAGAGGATGCTTTTCTCTCTCTACCCACCACGGGGAGACCTAATGAAGAGCATTTGCAAGCCAGGAAGAGGCCCTCACCAGATCCCGGCCATGCCGACAGCCTGATATATCCTACTTCAGCATTCATCATGTGAGAGGTCATCCAGTCCGGTATTCTGTTATGGCAGTCCAAGCTGACAAAGACAGGGGAGGGATAATCTCTCCACCCTTATGGGAGGAGTGCTGAGGTCATGTGACAGTGAGTACAGCCCAGGAAGGGTGAATTGCGCCTTTGCTCCCATCGATCTACTCTACTTCAGTCTTGCAAAGTTATATTCACTGTAAGCTCTAGAAAAGTGGAGGAGTGAACCTTTAAAATCTACAGTCGTGGGAATCACAGGAGGAGCATGCAGGAATAGAAACGGAGACACAAACTTTCTGTAGCCCTTCCTTTATTTTTCAGATGTCAATCTTATTCTAAGTAAAAAAGACTCGTAGAGCAGAGAAAATGGATCTGTCGAAAAAGATGGCTGATGTTACTGAAAAGACATTTAGGTGACGGCACTTTTTCAATCTTACTGCTATAAGAAGATCCAGGCTGCGTAGCTTTAATTGAGTGGCATCTCCCCCTGCGTTTATCATAGATGTTTATGACCAACCCAAAGTTTTCTCCTATACTTATAATGATGTGTTGGCGGGGTAAGATGAGGATAACACTGGCCTGTTTCTCAATTTTAGATTATCTTTCAGAAACTCAAGTACACAGCCACAGAAATCATCCCCAGCAATTTCAAGTTGGCAGAGCCAGGCTAATTATCTGCAATTTCATCTGTCAAAATAGTTTGGAAAATTCTTACATGTGAGGGGAAGGAGTCTGATTGGGAGGGCCTTGCCAACATTCTGGAATTTTCACAAGTTAGAAGAGGCGTTAGACTTTGGCCTTGGGTAAAGGGCATCTCACTATCCTGCTTTAGAACCCATATGTCAAAGCCACACGTTCATGGTCTGTGGCTGGCAGGGACTTGGCTTTGCCCTCTGAGCCGCAGCTACCATGGCTGGGGAGGGATGCTGCATGTACTTTTGGATGCACTCCCCTGGAAGCACGCAGCTGACCTTTCCAAGCACCCACATTGCCCTCAAGTCCCACAAAGATGCCTTAGCTGTGGGGTTGCTATGGCTGCCACCCGTCTGATGGGTCAGTGCCCATTTCTGTTTGCTGCCCCCTGCTGTTCAGGTTGCTAACTGTCCTGAGCATCTCTCTTCTAAAGGAGGATATTTTTGTGGCCCCTCTAAATTCCCTAGGTCTTTCTGCCGGGCCTGAGGTTTCTGAATCAAGGATGTTCTTGCCTTGTGACTTCCTGTTGGATTTGTCCACTGAGCGGGGGAGGGTCTGGCAGGAAACTGAAAGATGAGAGGGAGGGGCTGGAGTAACCCGCCCTCTGGCTGCCTCTGCAACCTGTGAGCAGCAGCTGCAGTGAAGTCACACCAGCGCCTCCAAACCCAAGAGGTAGCAATGAGCCGCCAGGGACCCAGAGTGCCTCACCAGCTCCTATTGGTCTCCTTTAAGCTACCCACATCTTGATGAGTAGACCTTAAATTAAACTCTGCTCAGTGTTCCAATTTGTCTGCATCCTCACTTTCCTGCCAGAAATCTGATAGCTTAAAAAAAGAGGTGACAGGGGACTGGAGTGGTGGCTCAGCGGAATTGCACTTGCCTGGCATGTGTGAGCACCTGGGTTCGAACCCCAGTACCACATACACAAGTAAGTGTTGGAGCAATGAAAACCAGATGAAAAACTAAGTAAAATTGATGCTCTCTCTCTCTCTCTTTCTCACTGTTCCTCTCTCTAAAAAAAAAAAAATCCACAAAGAACCGATTGTGGAGGAAAGGCAGTGGTAGGGCTGATGGGTTTGTAAAACAGCAATGAAAGGAACAAATGAACAGAGACTTCCTTTCATTTGAGAAATTAAACAGAAACATTAAGCAGACCCACTTCCTGCCCCTCTTCTCTCTCTCTCTCCTTCCTTCCTTTTGCCCCTGCTCCATCCTTCCCTTTGGGATGCCCCTGCTCTTCCCTATCCCCTCTCTTCCCTTCTCCCTGCTCTCTTCCTCCAGCTCCCAGCCTTCTCTAGGGCCTCTTCTCCCCCAGGCCCTGAGCATCAGGCACAGGCGGAGGTGAGTCAGACCTGCTCTACCCACCAAGAGCCCACACCTAGGACTGAACCCAGCACAGAGACCCAGCAGAGGGTCCCGAGTCCAGAGGCCCATGCCACATTCCTGTTCACTGGTGGGGGACCTTGGATGCTTTAGCTAAACTTACCCACTGCTGTCCCCGTATCTCTAAAACAGGGGCCTCTGGCCTACCTCACAGAGCGCTTGAGAGTGTTCCATCAGATAATGTAAGCAAAGTGTCAGCCAGCAGTGAGCCCTGGTAAACAGCAGTCTCCAGCTTTTCCCTTCAGCGGACGGAACAACGATGGTGTCACTTAGCGTTAAAGAGCATTACGATCTCAGGCAAGCCACTTGCCTCTGGGTTTAGATGCAGCCACTATAAGCTACTTTCTGCCCTTTTCCCAGTGGGGCATGTGAAAATGCACACAAAGATTCAGATTATTAAGATAATGAAAGTCCTAACCAACGGTCAGCACTCATTGCACGTTGCCTTGTATTTCAGGAGGCCCTTGCTTCAGTCGCTGTGCAGGTGACTGCTCCTGCCCCATCCCCGTTTGCCTTGTGATCCATTTATTAGGAATTTTGAATGGTCTGTCCAGGAGGATATTGGAAATCAATCTGTCCAGCGAAATGGAGTTGACAAGATCCTCAGGATCCTAAGCCTTGGACCTAAGAGTGCACACCACTCGGTCACATCCTGTGAACATGTAAAGCAAACAGGAAGCCAGCATCCTGGCATCGATGTGCCCACCAAGCTCACCCTTGAACGGTGGTCTGAGTGCGGGGAGGTCCTCGCTGTAACCCGTCCTGCCCATCTGGTGGCAGGAGAACATCAAGGAGCCAAGCGCCTGCTCCTTTAAGAGGAACGCCGGTTGGGGTTGGCTGCCTTTGATCATCAGATCCTCCCAGCAAAGCCCTAATTCTCCCGGTACCCTTCAAATTAGTTTAAAGAGCTTCCCAAATTGCTTTTTATGTGTTTTTTTTTTTAAATCTCTCCTCCATCTGGGGAGTGTGCTAGTGTAAGTTTCCAGGATGCTTGTAAGCATTGGAATCCTGGGGCCTCTGAAAAAACATCTGTCAACGTTAACACCTGGCCAGCGTGAATATCAATCATCAGAGAACAGGAAGTTGTCACCTGTCACCCTTGCCACTGCGTCCCCAGAACGAGCAACTCGTACCACGATTGCCCTCTCTACAAGCTGCGATTCTGCGAAGTCGGTGTTTCCTGGATGTCAGAAGGCCCATTGACGTCCATGGCCCTGAAAGCCCAGGGAGGGTCCTCTGTGCCATGCTACTTCTCCAATCAGTGACTGCATAAGAGTTCATTCCCTAAATCCACTATTCACACACCTGCACGTGGACATTCATGCAGCAACGTCCCCATTCAGCGAGCATCTGCTTTGCGCTTTACAGATTATCAGCTGAGGGTTCCCAAACTAGTGAAGCAGATCAATAAGAGATGATGCCCAGGAGGGTTCTCGGGGCAAACGAGTTTGAGAAAATACCTCCTTGGGACGCTGACAGGTTCTTTTCTTTTATGCCAGGGATTGAACCCAGGGGTATCTTAACCACTGAGCCACATCCCCAACCCTTTTTATTTATTTATTTAGTTTTACTTTGAGACAGATCTTGCTAATTTGCATAGGGCCTCACTAAGTTGTTGAGGCTGGCTTTGAACTTGTGATCCTCCTGCCTCAGCCTTCCGAGACACTGGAATTAGAGGTGTGTGCCACCATGCCCATCAAGACTCTGACAAGTTCCATGGCCTGAATGTGAACTTTGGCCACTTGATTTGGCAATGATGCGTGCCTGCAAGAACAAAGCTCAGAGAAGTGGTGGTAGGATCTTCAAGATAAAGTGTTTGAGTTTGCACACACGAGCCAGCTAAAAACAGTGGTCTGAAGCGCTCTTCTCCCTGCATTTGATCTTACGTGCACCAGCCAGTGCACGTGTGCAAAGAGATCCCGAGAGCACAAAGGAAGCCAAGGGGGACTGACACCCTCCCTTGCCCAACTAGAAAATCTACACCTGTCCCCAAGAGAACCACCCTGGGAATCTCAAAACGAGAATCAGATTCAATTGGGCCAGACCAGTACTTCTCAGCTGGGGTAACTTCGGCCGCCAGGGGACATTTGGCAACATCTGGAATTTTCTTTATTGCCAGAGGGGTGCATAGGGCTAGGACCTCATGGTTATTGTGAAACCTGCTCCCGTGTACAGGACAGAGTGCATAATAAAGATTGTGTGGCCCCAAACATCCGTGACGCCGCAGCTGGGGAACTCTGGGTGCTGTGGGGGCTCCATGAGGGCAGGGAGCCTGCCTGACCTGCGGGGTACCGAGTCCAGCACCCTGCACAGGGTGCACAACACACTTGAAGGCAGCCCGTGGAATATGAACTGAGTGCAGTGAGATGGGAGACGAAAGCCCTGTGCGCCAGCTTCTCGTCGCTGATAAGACACCTGGTAGAATACGCTCAACACGGGAAAGGTGCATTTTGGCTGCTCTTGGTTCTGGAGTTGACCAAGTCCGTTGCTCTGGCCCTAAGGTGAGGCAGAGCATCATGGTGGAAGGGTGTGGAGGCAGAAAGGGGCTCAGGCATGGCATCTAGGAACCGGGAGATGGCTGGGAACAAGCTGGGCCCTTCCAGTGCTTAATCTTAGGGACCTGCTTCCTCCAACTCAGCCTCACTGCGCACAGTCTCCACTTCCTCCCAACAGTGCCCATCAGATGAGCCAGTCATTTCTAAAATCCACCCCTGCTCTGGTCCTTGCTGCGCTGGGGACCAAGCCTTCCCCACACAAGACTTTGGGGGACACTTCGTATCCAAACCATAATGAAGCCCCCCACCAACGACCAAGGTCACATGCTGCTCAGCTGGTGCCTATCACAGTACTGTCACACAGCCATGACCAGGACAACGGCTAGGTCAGGGATGTACTATCCATGCACATGCACATGCCCATGCCATCTGCTCTTACCTCCTCCCTCCAAGACTTAGCATGGATGTCATTTTTCCGTCTTTGTGACGTTGGCTCAGAAGATGGAGAGGTCTGAGCTGTGTTGAATGAAGGAAAAGCAGCGCTGTCCTTCCGTGCCACACCCTGGCACGGTGCCTCTCATGGCGTTCAGGGTCCCATTTAGTCCATGCTGCAGCTGTAATAGAGCACTCCACATGGGACAGTCTTAAACAAGGGAGCAGTTCCAGAGGCTGGGAAGGTCAAGGTCAGGGGGCTGGCAGGGTTGGTTGTCTGATGGGGTCCAGCCTCTGCGTCCAAGCTGGTGCCTTGAGCTCTGCCTCCTGCTGGGGGAGGAACACCGTGTCCTCACATGGTGGAAGGTAGGAGGGCAAGCTGGCTGAGGACTTCATGTGACACCTTCTGTGAGCACCTCCATAAAGGAGCCCCCCTGTCCCCATCACCTCTGAGAGGCCCCACTTCCTTGGCAGCACCTGGTCTTCACGGGGGGACACATTCAGACCACAGCAGAACTTGTAGCTGCTGGTATCAGTGGTGGCTTCCAAGGTCAGTCCTGTCCTGGCAGCCAGAGTCCACAGCTACCACCCAACGATGATTTGGATCAAGTGAGGGTTTGAAGCAATGAGGCAGAGAGTAGAGTGTGAATGTACAGTCACCCTCTGTCTACCAGTGAGCGTCCAGGGAGGACAATGGGAGGGATGGGAAAGAGGAATTAGGGTAGCCGGGCACACCCTGGCCCCAGCACAGAGAACAGCAAAGCTAGCAAGTCCTACTGAAGCCGAGGTCTCTGCTGGTGCCCCTGAGTCCAGTTTTGGCAATGATCATACCCCAAGCTCCTGTAGGGACAGGTCACATAGGCTGTTAATCGGGGGTGGGATTTTGAGGAACTTTTTCTTTCTGATTGATTTTCTGGTTCTCTTTTGAAAGGCTTCACCGACAAATCAGAGACGGGTGACAGAGGAAGAAGCAACTGCTGGCGGGTATGAGGGAGCAGGTGGGCGTGTGGAAGGTGCCCAGGAAGAGGCAGCTGGGAGTTGAGGGGAGCTGAACACGTTTGAGCAGGGGGTTATGTGAGTCTGGCTAAAGATATAGAGATGAGTCCAGCAAGGAGGGTGTGCCATTAGCAAAGACAGGAGGAGCCTGGGTGTCCCCGCCTTTGCTGTCAGATCCTGAGAAGGATCCTGCTAGAGTGACCAAGGAGGAGCAGAGCCAGGGAAGAGTGGCCTGGCCACTCCTCACATCACCCGCTCACCTGGAGTCCAAGGCACCATAGGCTCATGCCTGGGTGCGGCAATTGCCCCCCTACTTGGCCTCCTGCTCATGTCTCCTGCCCCGGTCAATGCTCTCTGCATTGACCCTATTAGCATGCAAGTCAGATTCTGATCCTCTGCTTGGGACCTCAAATAGCTCCTATGTCACTCAGAGTCACCGTCAACATCTTGACAATGACCTTGGTCCTTTGCCACCCACTACGTCTTCAATGTTTGACTTTTCCAAAACTTAGGCGGAAATTTGGTTGCTATGGTGTTAGATGGTGGGCCCTTCCAGGTGACAGGGCCATGGGGCTCCACGCTCGTGGCTGGGATTATTGCTGTTGCCTTTTGCCTTCTGCCATGTGGTGATGTGCAAAGAGTCCCTGGCCAGATGCCAGCTCCTGGCTCTCAGTCTTCCTGGTCACCAGAATTGTGAGTCAAGAACTTTCTGCTCATTGTAAATTACCAGCCTCAGGTGTTGTGTGATAAGAGCACAAACAAGCTAAGGCATCCCCTCTCTAAGTTGAGCTCCGATGCTGCTGCCCGCCATTCACTAAGCCAGCAGCAGGAAGCTGGGGAGCATTCAGCTCCCTCCCAACTTGGGCCCTTCCTGGGGAGAGCTTTCTGCTTGGAAGTTTACACTGGAGATCGTGCTGAACATTGCCAATATTTGTCTTATTTCCTGGATTTCCCACTAGACTTTCACCTCTGCCACTCCCTGCTCCATTTCCATAGACAGAACAATGCTTAGCACACAGCACGTGGTCGATCTGATTAGTAGAAATCAAAATCTATCACTGAATGTTACTTATATCTAGCAGATTTTTTTTTTGCAACTTGAAAAAGGATGAAAATTTTAAATTTATTTGTTACATTCTAAAATAAGCCCATGTGTTTGACTTTGGTCCATTTCCCCTTCTTTTAAAGAATAAACCTCTTTTGTAGGGGACTTCAGATGAACTTTGAGAGTAAGAGTTAATTCAAGTTTATTTTCATCACTGATGACGACGAGTTATGGAATTCACCAGTTGTTGATGAGAGAAATTCCATAACCATTTTGCTTCTCAGTTTCTTTAGAGATGATGTCAGTGTCCCCCTGAGAGCACTGGTGCCCCAAGAGAGCATCAGCTCTCTTGGTCCATTGCCAAATCCCCAGCAGCTAGAACAGCACCCGGCATGTCAGTGAGGTTGCTGAACAATCACTGGATGAATAAATAAACACACGAAGAGATGGAGTACAAAATCCTTTCCATCCCCCAAAAATTCGCCTCGTCATGGATGGTTCTCAACCCGGAGCGATTGGCACAGGGACATTTGAGTGTCTGGGGACAGTCTGGATGGTCCCATCTGGGGAGGGAGGTCACTGCTGGTGCCCAGAGGGTGGGGGCCAGGGATGCTGTTGCAGATCCTTCAAGCTCAGCACAGCCTCTCATTACCACGAATGCTGGCCTGAAATATCCAAAGCCCTGGGGCTGAGAGAAGCTGACTTTAACCCAAGGGGTGCGTCATCGCTGCAGGCCTACGAGCTACCTTTACGCTGTGGAGTTGGCATCTGGTTCTTCCAACTGGGAAAGGCACTAAACAGACAGAAAGTTGGAAAACCTTGGTTCTGCTGCCCAGGCAGGAAGGCTCGCCAGTGACCCATGGGTAAACCCAACACTATGTCAGCAGTATGGGGGCTTTTGACCTCTGCCAGGCACTTGGCCCACTGTGGAAAAGGGGGCTGGAGAAATCTAGATGGCTGGAAACTGAAGCCAGAAGAGGCCGGTTTCTCTGCTTGTTGTTATTTCTGACCTCCGGTCCTTGTCACCATGGAGAGCACTTCCTCTGAGCTAAAGGGGAATGGGCCTGATCACTTATGTCACATTTAGTCCCTTGGACCTCCCCTCTGATTCCTACTAGGTACGTCGCGTTTGTCACCTCTGAAACAGATGCTTACGGAATGGTCACCAGATGGATAGGAAACCAGTTATTAGTTATAATGACCTTTCTGGTTGGTCGATTTCTGCCCCATGCTGTTTTAGCCATATTAGACTGAGCAGCCACACAGCGCTTCCATTCAAACACGTGAAAAAGAAGATATTTCTTTTCCAACATAAATCAAACAAACAAAAAAATCTCATGCATGCCGGGTGGAGAGGAAAGACCTGATACTAGGCGAATTCTATTTGGTTCTGAGCACCAGCAAACTCCTTCTGCTTTGCAAACCAAACATGCATAGCAAAAGTGATTTCACTTATTTTACACCTAGAGTACAAGGACTCAAATGCTTGCCTCCTTTATTGAGCATATTGAGCACTTACTGTGTGCTCCACCTGGGCCAGCTCTGGTAACCTCGACACAAGGCTCAGAGTGGCCGTGTGGTTTACCCGTGGTTATGCAGCTAGGATGTTTTGCTAAGCGAGGCTGATTTATGCCTCAGATTTCATTTCCGGTTACAAGACTGCTTTCTTTGTGGCTATGAGGTCTGAACAGGTCAACGTACTCTTTGGACTTAAGAGGCTTAAACTTCTCAAGACCCGGAGACCCATCTGACGTTCTCCCTCACTGTGTAGGTGGGGGTCCCTGCACAGCCCTGTTTTCTGTTGTGTGTGCTAACCGATGCCCTAGAACCACACCTGGACAGCGTCCCATGGAGCGTTTGGAAGGGGCTTCCACACAAACCCCAAAGTCTGTCTCTGTGGTGAGTTTTCCATATCCAGAGTCATTCTACATGTAGTTCACAGGTGACTTTTGTGCAC
>PVKS010030863.1:0-23973 GCA_004027875.1 Aplodontia rufa
CTTTCCAGAGGGGCTGTACCAGTCTGCAGCTCCACCAACAGTGTGTTAGTGTGCCTGTCTCTCCACAGCCCCTCCAGCATCTATTATTGTTTATTTTCTTCATCTTTGCCATTCTGACTGGCGTAAGGTGATATCTTAATGTGGTTTTCATTTGCATTTCTCTGATTACTAGAGATTTAGAGCACTTTCTCATGTATTCCTTGGCTTGATCAATGTCCTCTGGTGAGAAGACTCTATTTAGCTCTTTGGCCCATTTATCAATTGGGCTGTTGCTGTTTTTGTAGTTGACATTTTTGAGGATTTTATAGATTCTGGATATGAGACCCTTGTCTGAGGATTTTTATGCTATGTGGATTTTGAGTTGATTAAAAAGTATATTTGTGTATGCATAAAGAAATAAGGCAATGTGATAAAATAATAACAATTGGTGGAGGGTATGTGGGCACACCTTTAACTTCTGTTAGTTAAAAAATTTCAGGTAAAAAGTAAAACTAAGAAAAGACAATGCTTCTAAAATTTTTTACCCACTTCCATAATTTTAGTCTTATTTCTTCCAAAGGCAAAATGGTGGTCACTTATGAACTGTGCAATGGAAACATTTGAAAGCTAAAATCAGGCCAGTTCTTAAAAAAGCAATTGAAAGCAGGTTATTGAAGAGAATAGCATTTATAGTTCAAAAACTATCTCCTGGTTAATGTTCCCCAACTAGAATCAAAATCTCTTATTGTTAACATCCCTAGTTAATAAAATGCACATATCTCTCACTACAATGTGCTCGGCCCACATTTGTGCAGGAAAGGTTCTGTCCATGGGCCAGTTGTTCTAGGGTATGTTCTAGGGTAGTGGGACAGGTTGCCAAGAGAGCAAAGAGGGTCCCCAGAGACAGTGTGCAAGATGTAAGGTTCTTTTTTTTGCACCAGGGATTGAACCCAGGGATGTTTAACCACTGAGTCACATAACTACCCCTTTTTATATTTTATTTTGAGACAGGGTCTCAGTAAGTTGCTCAGGGCCTCACTAAGTTGTTGACACTGGCTTTGAACTTGACATCCTTCTTTCTCAGCCTCCTAAGATGGTGGGATTACAGGTATGCGCCACTGCACCCTGTGAGATGTAAGATTATTGAAAATTGCTCACAGGAAGGTCTAGGGTAACAGGCTGGACAGATAGTAACTCTGTCCCTCATGCTACTTCACCACAAAATAGGGTCTCCATCCCTCATGGTGCCTTGTCCTGTGACAGCCAGCTGGACTAGAAAGATTGTGTGTGTGTGTGTGTGTGTGTGTGTGTGTGTGTAGCATGGGGGTCCATTTAGCGTAATGACATCTTTCATTCCTTTCTCTAGATATCTACTAAAGGACTTGATGTATGCCATACTCAATTATCCATGCCAGTGCTGCCCTCTTTCCTGTGGTTAACTGAGACATGAGTAGATGTTTTTCCACAATCCTCCAGGGACAATCCAAATATTAGGGCCTCTAGGCTTCCATTGCAATTAATTTTCTCACTGGCAGAAAGGCAGACCCAGAGGATTTCTGATGCAATGGTTCCCCCTGGAGCCTCTATTCCCAGATGTTATCTTTGTATAGACTGAAGTAGCCCTGGGTAGGCCCTGATGCTGGAACACAGGGACTGACTGTCATGCTCATGGGGAGCAGGGTCCCTCATTCTGTCTGCACATAGATATTGTGCAGGCTGAGAGCTTGGAACCCAGGCTCATGGGCATCTGAGGGTCCAGGCATGATTTAAAGACTAGATTTTAGAAGTTGGCAGAACCTACGGAACTGATAATTTTGTTTTCCATGAACACGTTGGACATTTGAATGGAAAGATGGATTCTCGTCTGTTTTTGACATTTGCCAACCTGCAGATGTTTGGTTGTGATGGAGCAATTCTCTGTTCATCTCTGCTGTGAACCCATACAGGAGGTCACCTGTGCTGATGTTTTAGAAACAGGAGGGGGTGGGCACCCAACCTTGGCAATGGGTATAACTCCAGAGAAATAATGTGTCTGGTATTGGTTGGGGTCACCTTCAGCTTACCCTCTGTGGACCCAGACACCAAAGTAATATTGATCCCCCAGAGGAATTCTTAGCTCAGAATTCCAGGGCAGAAAAGTTGAACATGAACCAACTCCAAGAAAGAGGTAGAATCCAGAGTAAAGGGATTGGACAGATAGGGGCTCAAATCTTAGCCCACTGTCTTAGAAGCTGTGTGACTCAGGTAAGTTTCATACCCTCTCATAGTTCATTTATCTATAACATTAATTGCAACAAAAATAGCATTTTTCTTGCAGAAGTATTCATTCAACAACTGTTTATTGAGCAGGCTCCACTGTGGATCCTTGAGTAGTAGCAACTGAACATGAGCAATACAAAAACAATGTAAGTGACAGTGTCCTGTCATGTCATCATTTGGTTAAGATGACCTAGAGTCTAGATCATGCTTGGTTGTGGGGGAGAGATGTGAGAGTTCTCTTGATAAGAAGATGAATAACACAGGCAATCAAGAATAATTCTGGCGTTCCTAAGGAAAATCAGGGAAATGAGAGGTTAAACCACAGCTCTAAAATGTGTCAAAGGGACTTCTCTTCAACCCAAGTGAGAGTGGATTTAGGATTTGCTGTGAGATGTGCCAGTCCAGAAAGAAGTGAGAAGCCATTTCCAGCTTTGCCTGTTTTTGGGGCAGGGGTTGGTGAGGTTGGGTGGGTGCAAACATTTTTTCCAAGAGATTTTTTTTTATGGGGGTCAGGGGTTGGGTAGAATATGTCAAAAGCCCAAGGCACAAAGGGATCGCAGATGGATTAGAGAAACTAACAGGATCATTTTGAAAACCAGGGTTTTTCATTTTTTTAGATGTATCAGTGGCAATGGGGCCACCTGGACACCACAGAAGGTACTATAGGACTATGCATGTGTGTGGAGCAAATCCTGAACACCAGACTGTTTGCGGGATGTGCACAGAACGCTAATGGAAAAACAGACTCTGGAATTAGATCCCTATTTTGTTACTTCCTTGCTGGGGTGAGTGGGCAAGTGGCTGACCTTCTGCAATGTCTGTCTGCATCCAGAAAAAACATAACAACACTGACAGGCAGCGTTCATCATGATAAGTTGCACACAGCACATTTTTAACCATTTTTAAGTGTACAGTTAGTGGCATTAAGAACATTCATGCAACCATGGCCACCTCCAGAATTTGAGGATCCAAGGCATCGAGCAGGGAATACCTTGCCAGATGCCAGCTGCTAAGTCAGCACTTGTTTGGTGTTGACTCCTTTCAGAATGGAGAGTTGTGCGTGGACAGAAGGAGATCAGATTTGTGTGGACACATAAGAGCCTCTGATAGGGATCTGCGGTAATGCTGTTTCACCAGTTGGGCTATTTAGTGACTGGATGGAGCTGCTTGGCTCTGAGTTGGCAGCAAATTGGAAGGATTGTTTTTTTTCCTGTATAAAGACATGGAAATAGATGTTCCCAGGATTTATGCTCAGTAAGAACTTAATATAATTAAAAAGTAAACATCTAGAAGAGGAATTAATGAGTGAAATCAATCCTTGCAAATTAACCACAGTAAACCCATCTCTGCTGAAGCTCTAAGCCAGAGGTTCTCAACTCTGCACAGTGGGGACTTTCGGCAATATCTGGAATCATTTTCACTGTCCTGACTTGGGAGGGAGAGTGCCTCTGTCATCCAGGGGAATGAAGGAGGTCTGGGATGCTGTTAAACACTGTGCAGCACCCATGACAGAATGACCCATCCCTCAATAGTGTCAAGGTAGAAAAACCGTGTTGTAAGCCTGTGGAGTTGGAGAGGAGAGTGAATAGACGTTAAAGACTGCCAAAAGGTTGAAGAAGGGACAAGTAGGGTTCTACTCAGTAAGGACCAGGACACCACAGAATGGCACTAAAGTGACCAGATCAGAGTCAGGCTTCAATAGGCAGCGGGGCACAATGTTGATCAATAACAACATCAAGGACCAACACAGACCAAGAATATCCTGTAATCTGGACTGTGCTAAGCATGGCATATCCAGCCAGCAATCTGTTCTTAAAATGTTTTAAATCAATACATAGCAATTATGCATTGTAATTTATACATCTTTATGGGGGTACAGTATGATATTTCAACATATGTGTATAATATGTAGTGATCAGGTCAGGATAACTGGACACTTGGGACATATGTAATTTCTTAGTGCTGGGAACATTAAAAGCTCTTTTCTAGTCATTCTGAAATATTCAATTAACTGTTGCCAACCATAGTTATTACACTGTTCTACCAAGCATTAGAAGTTATTTCTCCTATCCAACCTACTAACCATACTTTCTTCATTCCTGCTCCCTGTTCCCTTCCCAGGCTCTTGTAACCACTATTCCATTCTCTATTTTTTCTCCTACACATCAGTCAAAATATATGGTATTTGTCTTTCTGTGCCTGATTTATTTCACCTAACATAGTATCTGCCAGTTCTATCCATTGTTGCTGCAAATGGCAAAATTTCATTCTTCTTAAATGGTTGAGTAATATTCCATTATGTCTAAGTAGCACACTTTCTTTATCCATTTACCTAGGATGAATGATGGACACCTAAGTTATTTCTACTTCTTGGCTATTATGGAAGTGCTACAACGAACCTGGGAAGCAGATGTCTCCTTGACTTAATAACTTCAGTTTCTTTGGCTACATACCCAGTTGTGGGATTGCTCAGTCAGTGATCTTTAGCATCTTTCTTTTCCAGAGAATGAGTGATGTTTGCCATTTGTTGAGCACGTGCTGTGTGGCAAGCACTGAACTCTTACCATCCTTTGATTTAGTCTTCTCAGCTTGTGATATAGATTATTACCACCCATTTCATGGATGAAGAGATTGACATTGAGCAATGGGATTCCCAGAGAATGTGAATGAGTCTGGGAGCTTGGAACTTGCTGAGCAAATGATGTATTCCTGACTTAAGTGTGCAGTTCTTCCAAGTCCTTAATAATATTTCTTGTCCACTTCATTCACCCAGGCAATACTTATTATAGACATACAATCTTCTAGATCTGCTGTCTCACAATGTTCTTGAAGTTGATTAAGTCCAACCAGAGGGCACTACTCTATCATCCAGTATAATGATGCCACCAATAATAGCCAAGCCCATCAGCCACTGTCCTCCACACAACATATGCCTGTTAATGCCCCATGAGCTGCTGTCATCATGCCTGTGTGGTTTACATGAGTCATACCATCAGTTTGACCACAGTGATGGCTCATGATAGATTTCTCCTTGCTCCATATTTTCACTTAGGCCTCTGGACCCAGGCCTGTCTCTGTTTTCTTGCTACTTGTTGTTTTAGTCCCAATTCTTTTGGAATCTCACCTTTACTTTGTCCCCAGGCTTCCTGGGATCAGGGATATTGAAGCCATCCACAAGGTATGTTCTTATCTTTAGTGTGGACCTTGAAATCTCCATGGCAAGGATCACTGGAGAGCTCTCAACTGGAGTGTGGCTAAAGTTTTCACTCAGAGAAGCAAGCTGCTTCTTTCCCATCCCATGCCTGTGGCAGACGCCGCTCATTGATCAAAGCTTTCCCATCTTATGTACCGACTCTACTGGTGGCCTCAAATTCTTCTCAGGACAGTCTCCTGGGCAGTTGCTGCCAACTGATGGCAATTAGCCTGTGGGATGAGATTGTTTGCCATCCTCACTCAGGCTTCTTGCTACGGATCTCCTGTTCTGGCAGCTGAAGTTGTGAAGCATGAGGGATGTGAATCAGTCAGTGACTTCAGGCTTCATTTTGGTGAGCCTCTTCAGTCACTCAGGGTCTCAGGATCTTCTCTTCTCCCTGGTGGCTGCCATGTTTGTCATGGGTCTTCTGGGAAACAGTGTTCTGCTGTTCTTGATTCGCTTGGACTCACGACTCCACACGCCCATGTATTTTCTGCTCAGCCAGCTCTCCCTCTTTGACGTTGGTTTTCCCCTGGTCACCATCCCCAAGGTGGCCTCAGGCTTCCTGCAGGGAGACGGTTCCATCTCCTTTGAAGGTTGTGCGGCTCAGATATTCTTCCTGACACTGATGGGGGTGGCTGAGGGCGTCCTGCTGGTCCTCATGTCATATGACCGTTACGTTGCTGTGTGCCATCCCCTGCAGTATCCTGTGCGCATGGGACGCCGGGTGTGCCTGCTCATGGTGGGCTCCTCTTGGCTGGCAGGTGTGCTCAACGCGTCCATCCAGACCTCCATCACCCTGCACTTCCCCTACTGTGCCTCCCGCACTGTGGACCACTTCTTCTGCGAGGTGCCAGCCCTGCTGAAGCTCTCCTGCGCGGACACCTCTGCCTACGAGTGGGCGCTGTCCACGTCGGGAGTGCTGATCCTCGGGCTTCCGCTTTCCCTCATTGCCGCCTCCTATGGCCACGTGTTGCGGGCTGTTCTGCACATGCGCTCAGAGGAGGCCCGCCACAAGGCCTTCGCCACCTGCTCCTCGCACATCACTGTGGTGGGACTCTTCTACGGAGCTGCGGTGTTCATGTACATGGTGCCTGGTGCTTACCACAGCCCGCAGCAGGACAACGTGGTCTCGCTCTTCTACAGTCTTGTCACCCCTACTCTCAACCCCCTTATCTACAGTCTGAGGAACCAGGAGGTGCGGATGGCTTTGGTCAAAGTGCTCAGCAGAGCTGGCCTCAGGGCGAAGTGGTGACCACACCAGGGACTGCTGGCATGATTCCACTGTCCCTTCATCCCACCCGTCTTCCCAGAGCATCCTCACGTCCACAACAAAGCATTTGTTCAGTTCCTCCCAGCTGCATAACTAGCTGTGGAAAGCGATGGTTAACAGTCTCAATCACATTTAATATATCCTTTCTTTAACATGGTATTATTTCCGCAAATGAGAGGCTGGCTCTGTAAAGCTGAGATCTCTGTTTTGGTGTTGATAATTATACCAACAATTAACATTTGTTGATGACTTGGTCTACCACGCATATGCTATTTCAGGCTCAAAAAATACTAAGATGTTTAAGGGAAAAAGAGACTTGAAAAGGAAAAACAACTCACCAATGGTCACGCTGCGGGAAAGTGGCAGAGCTGGGACTTGAACCCTTACCTTCTAAGGCTGAAGGTAGTCCTGCCATCACTGTGATGTTTGCCGAGTGGAGCCACAATGACTGCCTTAGGTTAGTGTGTGCGTGCGTGCGTGTGCGCACACACACACACACACACACACACACACACACACAAACACATTGGTAGTTGTCCAGGCAACATTTGGAAGACCACCATATTCTTGAAGATGTGAATCATTGCTTTGAATGGTGGTGGAGGTTAAACTTAATAGTATTTACAAATTTTTTTGGTGAAAATTTGGGATTTATTGAGGTGTCCACTGTTGATCAGGGTCAGGCCACTTTTCAACATCAAGTTATTTTTTTTTGTGTGTGGAGTAATGCTGAATTTAGTTTCTTATCAACAACTCTTCAGCCCTTGGACCAGTTTCAACTTTGGAAAAATATCTTAACAGCCATATCAGGGTAAGGTTGATATATAATAAATTGTATACATTTCAAGTGTGAAATTTGATGGTGTTGACCTATATACACACACTTGCCAATGAATCGCCCAATCAAGATGTGAATACATACTTAACATTCCCCAAAGCCTCCCTGTGCTCCTTTACCATTTATTCTTCCCACCATCTCTAAGCAGCCATTGATACCTTTTCTGCCTCTACAGATTAGTTTCCATTCTCTAGAGTTATACACAGTATATGTATTTTTTTTATTGGTTCAGCATTGACTTACATAATAAAAGGATTCATTGGTTCACCTTCATACATGCATATGTATTGACAGAGTTCCTTTAACCCAATCCTTCACCAGGATCTCATCCCCTTCCCTCACTGCCCAATTTCATGACTCCTCTATAGTTTCCCAAGTTACAGAAAACAATGACCATATACATGTAATTTAAACATTGAAATTACTAGATTAATGTGCCTGCCTGGATATATCTGGGGTTCTCATAGGAGTCAAATGTGCTCTGGAGTATTGAACATCCCCCATTTACCTTTCCTCTCCCCTCCCTTTCTCTTCCCCTGTTTCATAGCTATAGTCCCCACAGCTAATGTATTATGTCAGATTTGTGTGTATTAAATAAACATGACTATCATCCTATCTTAGGTTTTACTCAGCTTCCTCATAAGAGAGAAAACATTTGACCCTTAAGTCTCTGGGTTTGGCTTATTTCACTAAGCATGATTTTTTCCATTTCCATCCATTTACCTACAAAATCCATAATGTTGTTCTTTCTAATAGCAGAATAGAATTACACCGTATGTACATATGTATCCATCTATCTACCTATCTATCATCTATCATTCATCTATCTCACAGTTTTTGGATCCGTTCATCCAGTGAAGGACTTGTAGGTTGTTTCCATAATTTTGCTATTGTAAATTGAGCTGCTGTAAACATTGATGTAGCTGTATCTCTGTAATAACTGATTCTAATTCTTCTGGGAAAATACCCAGGAGTGGGATAGCTGGATCATATGGTGGTTTAATCCCTAATTGTTTGAGGAGTCTCCATACTGCTTCCCAGAGTGGTTGTACCAGTTTGCAATCCCACCACCAGTGTGTTAGTGTTCCTTCCTCCCCATAACTCCTCCAGCATCTGTTATTGTTCCTATTCTTCATTTTTGTCATTCTTTACTGGGGTGAGGTAGAATATCAGTTCAGTTTTGATTTTTATTTCTCTTATTGCTAGTGATGTAGAGCACTTTCTCATATATCTTTTGAATTTTTAAACTTCCTCCTTGGAGAAGTTTTTGTTTAGCTCAAAAGTCCACTTATTGATTGACATGATAGTGTTTTTGGTGATGAGTTTTTTGAGTTCTTCATATATTCTGGATATTAAACCCCTGTTGGAGAGGTAGCAGCCCATGATTGTCTCCCATTCTGTAGGTTCTCTCTTGACACTCTGGATTAATTCCTTAGCTGTTCAGAAGCTTTTCAGTTTAATGGCATCCCGCTCATTGATTCTTGCTTTTAGTTCTTGCACTATGGGAATCTTGTTAAGGAGGGAGGAGCCTGCACCAATATGGTGGAGTGTTGATCCTATTTTGTCTTCTAATAATTGTATGGTTGCTGGCTTAATTCCTAGTTCTTTGTTCCATTTCAAGTTGATTTTTGTGCAGGGTTAGAGATAAGGATCTAATTTCGATTGTCTACATATGGCTATCCAGCACCGTTTGTTGAATAGGCTGTCTTTCCTCCAAGCTATATTTTTGCCCTATTTGTTGAATATCAAATGGCTAAAGATTTGTGGGTTTGTCTGAGTGTCTTCTATTCTGTTCCATTGGTCTCCTTGCCTATACCAGTGCCACACTGTTTTTGTTACTACAGCTCCATAGTACAATTTTAGGTTAGGTATTGTGATCCCCAATTCAATCTCATTCTTTCGGTTTTTAATTTTTTGCTTAGTAGTTCTTTGGCTATTGTGGGTTTCTTATTGTTCCAAATGAATTTGAGAATTTATTTTTCTATATCATGACATTGGTATCTTGATGGGGATTGCATTGAATCTGTATAGCACTTTTGGCAGAATGGCCATTTTAACTGTATTGATTCTGCCTATCCACAAACATGGGATGTCTTTTCATATTCTCAGGCCTTCTTCAGTTTCTTTCTGCAGTGATTGATAGCTTTCACTGTAGAGGTCTTTTCCTTCCTTAGATTAATTTCCAAGCATTTTATTTTTTTTGAGGTTATTGTGAATGGGATGTATTTCCTGATTTCTTCTTTGGCAGAATTGTTGTTGGAATATGGGAAAACCATTGTTTTATGGGTGTTGATCTTTTATCCTGCCACTTTGCTGAATTCATTTATAAGCTCTGGAAGTCTTCTGATGGAGTTTCTTGGGTGTTCTAGGTATAGGATCATACCATCAGCAAATAGAGATAGTTTGACTTCCTCTTTTCCCATTTGAATCCCTTTGATTTCCTTCTTTTGTCTGATAGTTCTGGCTAGGATTTTGAGGACTAAATTGAATAAGAGTGATGAGAGTGGACGGCCTTGTCCTGTTGCTGAGCTGAGCGTCTTGAGAATACTTTCCACTTTTCTTCACTAAGTATAATGTTGGCTGTGGGTTTGTCATAAATGGCCTTGAAAAATTCAGGTAAGTTCTTTTGATTCCTATCTTCTCAAGAGTTTTGATCATAAGTAGGTGTTGGATTTTATCAAAGGCCTTTTTAGCATCAATTGAGATGATCATATGGTTTTTGTTTTTAATTCTATTTAAGTGATGAATTACATTTGTGTATGTTGAACCAGCCTTGCATACCTTGAATGAAGCCCACTTGATCGTGATGTATTATTTTTTGATGTGTTTTTGGATGGGATTTGCTAGTATTTTGTTAAGGATTTTTTGTATATATTCATCAGGGAAATTGGTCTGTAGTTTTCTTTTCTTGATGTGTCTTTGTTGGGTTTTAGTATCAGGGTTATAGTTGCCTCATAAAAAGTGTTTGGGAGGGTTCCATCCCTTTCAATTTCATGTAATAGCTTACTAAGGAGAGGTGCTAATTCCTCTGTGAAGGTCTGATAGAACTCAGCTGAGAATCCATCTGGTCTTGGGCTTTGCTTTTTTGGAAGGTCATTGATTTCTGTTTCAATTTCACTAGCTGATATTGGTCTGTTGAGCTGGTCAATATCCTCCTGTGTCAGTTTAGGAATGTCATATGTGGCTAAGTATTTGTCCATGTCCTCCAGTTTCTCCAACTTATTTCTGATAATCCTTTGGATTTCACATCAGTCAGTGGTAATGTCTCCCTTTTCATTTCTGATTTGTTGATTTGCTTCATTTCATTCTTCCTTTTGGTGATGTTGGCTAAGGATCTGTCAATTTTATTTTTTCCCCAAAGAACCAACTCTTTGTTTCATTGATTGCTTTTTTGTTTTCGATTTCATTGATTTTGGCTCTGATCTTGATTATTTCCTGTCTTCTACTGGATTTGGGATTGAATCGTTCCTTTTTTGGTTGGGATTTGATGTGGAGCATAAGTTTATTTATTTGGGCTCTATCCTGAGTTTTGATGACAGACACAAGGCCATAAATTTACCTCTTAAGAATGTTTTCATGGCTGGAGTGGTGGCTCAGTGATTATAGTGCTTGCCTTGGATGCAAAGGAATGCAAGTTCAAACCCCATCACCATGTACACAATGAAGTGTCAGAGCAATGAAAGCCATAGGAAAAACTAAATAAAATTGATTCTCTCTCTCTCTCTGTCCTTCTCTTTTAAAAAAGAATACTTTCATACTGTCCCAGAGGTTACAATATGTTGGGTCTTCATTCTCTTTCATTTCCAAGAATTTCTTGATTTTTTGTTCTCATTTCCTCTGTGGTTCATTTCTTAATTTAAGAGGGTATTATTTAATCTTTATGTATTCTGTTACTTTTCTTGCTGATAGATGCTGGGATCATACCATTGTGGTCTGATAATATACATGGGACTGTCAACTTTTTTGCATTTGCTAAGAGTATCTTTGTGAATTAAGATATGATCTATTTTGGAAAAGGATCCATGAACTGTGGAAAAGAAGGCAAACTCAACTGATTTTGGATGGAATGTTCTGTAGATGTCTGCAAGGTCCATTTGATTTGTAGAGTTATTTAGGCTGGAGACTTCTTCGCTGATTTTTTTGATTTGATGGTCTGTGTATTGGTAATAAAAGTATATTAAAGTTCCCCAATATTATTATGTTGGGATCTATAAGTGGTTTAATATCATGGAGTAATTTTTTGACATATTTGGGGGCATAAGAATTTGGTACATAAATATTAACTATAGTTATATCTTTTTTCAGTATACGAAAACACATTTTATTTTTAAACATTAGCAATGAGCAAGCCAAAGTAAAATTAAGAAAGCAATTCAATAATAGAGTCAAAAAGCACATAGTTAACAAGTTGGTGTATATTTTCTAGACTCTTACAGAAATAAAGATATGCACTCACACATATTTGCAATTTCATTTAAAATTAAATGCCACTAGAAAGGGCATTCTGTAATCTGTTCTCCCCTTCTTGCTCATCATACAACAGGGTCACATTTCTCCATGAAGGACATTTAGAGCTACCTCATTCCTTTTATCTTCTTTTTTATACTTTTTAAAAAATTTATTAAGAAGTTGAGTTGTTGTACAATCATAAATGCATACAAAATAACAAGATATGCATTTAATCCTAAACCATAGTTATCCCCACATTGCCCATACCTCAGTTTCTTGATTCTTCTATATTATGATCCTATAGCAAATATAAATGTCTATACACATGTATGTATAAGATTGTGAATTTTACAGAATTAAATGATTGCATAAAGATTATTTGACTTCTTGAGGGAGGTAAAAATTATGCTACATTGTTGATTGTCTCCCTATATCCCTCCCTGTCTTTCCCCTCTCTCTCAATCCCAACTTCTCCCATGCCCCCTCCCCCTACCTGTCTATAGTTCCCCTAGATTATGCTTTGCTATGCCCTTGGTTGGCACAATATATGAGTTTGACTACCTTTCACCTAAGCCTGGGTTAGACCTAGCCTCCACAAATGAGGGAGAACATTCAACCCTTGACTCTGGGTTTGGCTAACGTTGCTTATCATGATTTCTTCCATTGCTGTCCATTTATCCACAAAGGTTGCAATATCATTATTTCTAATAGCTGAGCAGGACTCCATTGTATATATATACCAGAGCTTTTGTATCCATTCATCCAGTGAAGGGCATCTGGGTTGATTCCATAATCTAGCCATTGTAAAATGAGCTGCTCTGAACATTGATTTTGCTATGTTGTTGTAATGTGGTGATTCTAATTCCTTTGGGAAAATTCCCAGAAGAGTAGTAGTTGATTCATACAGTAAATCCATCCCTAATTTTTTGATGGTTCTCCACACTGCTTTCCAGAGAGGCTGTACCAGTCTGTAGTTCCACCAACGGGTTATTTCTTCCTCTCCTTCTCCTTCTCCTTTCCCTTCTCTTTCTCCCTTCCTTTCCCTTTCCTCTTCCCCTTCCCCTCCTCCTCCTCCTCCTCCTTCTTCTTTTTAAGAAAGAGGGAGAGAGAGAGAGAGAGAAAGAGAATGAGAAAGAGAGAATCAGCTTCATTTAGTTTTTCTTGTGGACTTCGTTGCTCTGACACTTTGTTGTGTACATGGTGCTGGGGTTCAAACCTGCATACTTGCATATGCAAGGCAAGTGCCATGATTGTCGAGCCACTGCTTCAGTCCCCGGTTATATCTTCATTATTAGCAATCCTTTAACTAAGATTTAGTGACCTTCTTTGTCTTTTGTGACTAATTTTGTTCAAAAACTATTTTGTTGGATATTTTGAGTATTGTGACACTGGCTTGCCTTTTAGGGCCATAAACATGCTAATTCCCCAATCCCCAACATTTTACCTTCAATCTGTGGCTGTTTTTGGCTATGAGGTGAGTCTCATGTAAGCATTGTATTGTTGGATTTTATTTTATTTTTGTCCTGTCTGCTAATCTGTGTGTTTTGATTGTGGCATTGAGTCCATTCACATTCAGTGTTAGAATAAATATGTGATTTTAGTTTCCTGGCATTGTGACCTTTGCTGTATTTTGTGCCATCTTGGATATCTTTTAGTGAGCTGAGTTTTTATTGACTTTCTTCTGATTGTGGGCTTTGGGAGTTATTTAGTGTTCCTCTGTTTGAAGTTTGTCTTTGAGTATTCTCTGTAGAGCAGGTTTTCTGTTCATGTATGTTGCTAGTTTGTTCTTATTGTGGAAAGTTTTTATTTTCCCATCAAATTTGAAGCTGTTTTGCTCAGTGTAGTATTTTTTGGCTAATAATTATTTACTTTCAATGTTTGAAAATTTTTGTTCTACACTTTCCTTGCCTTTATGGTCTGGTTTGAGAAATCTACTGTGATCCTTATTGGTTGGCCTCTGAATGTGACTTGGTGTTTTTCTCTTACTGATTTTAATATTCTTTCCTTGTTTTCTTTGTTGTTCATTTTGAATATGAAATGTATTGGTGAGTTTCTCATCTGGTTAGGTCTATTTGGGGTCCTATAGGCCTCTTAAATGTGAATATCTTTTCTATTCTGCTCTGGGGTAATTTTCTTTGATTATCTCATTGAGAAGTTTCTTTATTCCATTCATTTGTTGTTCAATGTTCTCCTGTATACCAATTACTCACAGGTTATTTCTTCTGACTTCATCCCATACTTCTTGAAAATTCTGATCATGAACAGTAAGTTTTCTTTACTTGTCTATCCTCCATGCATTCAAGATTACTCAGCCTGTCCTCATTGTCTGATGTTCTTTCTTTGAGAGCTGAAGTTCTATTTTCTACTGAGTTTACTCTGATATTAATATGTTCCATTGAACTTTTAGCTTGGATGCCTGTGTTTTTCAGTTCTAAGAGCTCTGATACATCTTTTCTCAGTATCTCTAATTCTTTATTAAAATGGTTTTTCCACTCCTGTAATTGCTCTCTTATTTCCTTCCTTAAATCATCTTTAAATTCTTTGAACATTTTAATAATCAGATTGCTGTTACTATCCATGGAATCCTTGGCTGAGGAGTTGTGGGTTTGAAGAGGGGAATTATTTCACTTTTTCCTCATTTTCAGTGTCAGGGAGTAGGACCTGAGATCTCACACTGGTTATTTACTTTGGGATTTTTTTTTGATGGGTATGGGGTTTTTATCTCTTTGCCTCTTTGGGCTGGGGTACTATTTGGACAGTAGAGTTCAACAGCTGGCTCCGTTGTGAATTATTATTGACTTTTACAACTTCCAATATCTCATGAGATAAGGGGAAAGAGTCAATATGTACAGCCAATGCATATAATAGACGTGTTGAACTGGTTGTTTTGTTCCTTCTATAACTGTTACAATGTTAATTACCACCTACGGAAGGGGTAGAATGATTAGCAGCTATCTTCCATGAGAACCATCAGACTATACCTGGTTTAAAAGCAAACACCGATTTTCAAGTTTGGCATTCACTTTAGATTTCCAGTACCTGCACAGGTAAAGAAAAATAGTCTTGAGTTCGGGTAGAGAGCGTCGAGAAACCGAGTGCAGCCTGCTTCCCCGGGCCCTCTGGGGTGCTCTGACCTGAGGCTGGTGGGTGAGCTGGGGGCCGGGGCCGGTCTTGGTCTGTGCCCTGCAGACACCCGGAGCTCCCGCTGTGACTGCGCAGGGGCTGGGCCCAGGCTGTGAAGGACCAGCGAGCCTCTTGGTCCCCCTGGATGACCCGATGGCTGTGGCGATCTGTCGCAGCCTGGACCCTGGGGGCTGCCGGGTCTCCCGTGTGCCCAGTCCTGTCCAGCCCAGGCGAAGCCACAACTGAGGACTTGGGCCTTTGGGTGGTGGCTGGCGTGGGGAGAAGAGTGGTGGCTGCCAGATCCCGGTGGAGGCTGGTGGGGCGTCGAGGACCTGAGAAGGTGGGTGGATGCCCGAAAGCTCCACCGAGTTGATGCTATTTTATCTTCAAGCAATTGTAAAGTTGCTGATTTAATTTCCAGATCTCTGAACCATTTCAATTTGATTCATGTGGAGGGTGAGAGGTAAGGATCTAATTTCAGTTGTCTGCATGTGGCTGTCCGGTTCGTCCAGCACCATCTGTTGAACAGGTTGTCCTTCTTCGACACTATACTTTTGCCTCCTTTGTCAAATATCGGATGGCTAAAGATGTGAGGGCTTGTCTTCTATTGTGTTCCATTGGTCTTCATTTCTGCTTTCATACCAATACCACCCTATTTTTGTTACTATAGCCCAATGGTATAATTTCAGGTTAGGAATTGTGACACCTCCTGCTTCCTCTTTCTTGCTTAGTAATGTATTGGTTATTCTGGGTTTTCTGTTATTCCAATTGCTTTTTCTATATCTGTGAAGAATGTCATTGATATCTTCTTTTCTTCTTTCAGTACTTTATTTTTTCAGTGTAACAAATTAAAAATTTTTTTAGTGCATTATAGTTTTACATAATGATGGGATTAGTTGTCACATATTCCTAGATGCACACAAATCAACAATACAATTTGTACCTTCCCCTTCCTGTCCCGGATCCCTTGCCTTTCTTCTGGGTTCCTATATTGTTCCTAAAAAAACCCAGATACAGTGACATAATTCTTATACATATGAAGAACATTTTTTATATATATGACTGTAGTATATACAGAGACACTTATAACTGCTAGGAATGTACCTTGCTTTATCTCAGTTCCAACATTTCCTCTTCTCCTCCCTTCCTATGGAGATTGCATTGAATCTGTATAGGGCTTTCAGTAGAAAGGCCATTTTGATTATATTGATTCTGCCTAACCAAGAACAAGGAATGTTTTTCCATCTACTCGGGTCTTCTGCAATTTCTTTTTTTAATGTTAGATAGTTTTTGTTGTAGAGGTCCTTTATATCCTTTGTTAGATTGATGCCTATGTATTTTACTACTTTTTTTTGAGGATATTGTGAATGGGACAGAATGCCTGATTTCATCTTCAATGGAATTGTTGCTGGAGTATAGGAAAGCTGATGATTTATGAGTGTCGATCTTATAACCAGCCACTTTGCTGAAATTATATAAAAGCTCTAGAAGTCTTCCAGTTGAGTTTATTGGGTCTTCTAGGTATAGGATCATGCCATCAGCAAATAGAGACATCTTGGCTTCCTCTTTTCCTATTCAAAGTCTTTTGATTTCCTTTTCTTGTCTAATAGCTCTGGCTAGGGTTTCAAGGAATATAGTGAATAAGAGTGGTGAAAGTGGAATCTTGTCTTGTTCCTGAATTTAACGGGAATGATTTCAGTCTTTCTTCATTAAACATATGGTTCTGACATAAATGGCTCTTACAAAATTAAAGTGTCTACCCTTGATCCCTATCTTTTCCAGAGTTTTGAGCATAAATGAGTGTTGAATTTTATCAAAGGCTTTTTTTGCATCAATTGAGATGATTAACAATTTTTATTTTAATTCTGTTTAAGTGTTGAATTACATTTATTAATTTGCATATGTTGAATCAGCCATGCATCCTGGTATGAAGCCCACTTGATCATGATGTACTATCTTTTTGACATATTTTTGGATCCGGATAGGTAGAATTTTATTAAGGATTTTTGCATCTATGTTCATCAGGGAAATTGGTTTGTAGTTTCTTTTCTTTTTTTTTTTTAAGAGAGAGGGACAGTGAGAGAGAGAGTGAGCGAGAGAGAAACAATTTTAATTTTTTTATTTAGTTTTTCATGTGGCTTTCGTTGCTCCAAGACTTTGGTGTGTACATGGTGCTGGGGTTTGAACTCATGTACTTGCATATGCCGGGCAAGCGCTGTAACCACTGAGCCATTGCTCCAGCCCCCTGTAGTTTTCTTTTCTTGATGTGTCTTTATTGAGTTTTGGTATCAGGGTTATATTTGCTTCACAGAAAATATTTTGGAGGGTTCCAACCCTTTCAATTTCATGGAAAAGCTTGCAGAGGATTGGTGTTAATTCTTCTGTAAAGGTCTGGTAGAACTCTGCTGAGAATCCATCAGGTCCTGGACTTTTCTTTTATGGAAGTCCTTTGATTGCTGTATCAATTTTGTTATCTGAGATTTGTTAGTTTGAATTTCAGTGTCCTCCTGTTGTTAATTTGGACATGTTGTATGTAGCAAGATACTTGTCTATTTCTTCCAGATTATCAAACTTGGAAAAGTATATCCTTGCAAAATAAATTCTGATAATCTTCTGGATTTTGGTTGAGTCAGCGGTGATATCTCCATTTTCATCTTTGGTTTTGTTGATTTGCTTCACTTCATTCTTCCTTTTGGTGAGGCTGGCAAGGGGTCTGTTGATCTTATTTATTTTTTCAAAGAACCAACTCTTTGTTTTGTTGATACTTAGTATTGTTTTTTTATTCTCAATTTCATTGATTTCAGCTCTGATCTTAGTTATTTTCTGTCTTCTATTAGGTTTGTGATTGGATTGTTTCTCTTTTTGTAGGGATTTGAGTTGGAGCAAAAGACAATTAATTTGGGCTCTTTCCTTATTTTTGATGAAGGCACTTAGTGCCATAAATTTACCTCTTAGGAATGCTTTTATACTGTCCCAGATATTTTGATACATTGTTTCATCATTCTCATTTATTTCCAATAATTTCTTAATTTCTATTGTCATTACCTCTTTTATTCTTTCTTTGTTTAAGAGGGTATTATTCAATTTCCAAGTATGAGAGTGGTTTCTGTTGTTTTTCTTGCTGTTAGTTGCTAAGGTCATACCATTGTGGTCTGACAGGATACATGGGACTATATCCACTTTTTTATATTTGTTCAGATTAGCTTTGTGGACCAGGATGTGGTCTACTTTGGAGAAGGATCCGTGAACTGCTGAGAAGAAGGTAAACTCAGCCAATTTGGAATGGAGTATTCTTTAAATGTCTGTTAAGTCCAGTTGATTGATAGAGTTATTTAGATAAGAGATATCTTTGTTGATTTTTTGCTTTGATGATCTGTCTATTGTTGATAATGGTATATTAAAGTCCTCCAGTATTATTGTCTTGAGATTGATGAGAGGTTTAATATCCTTGAGTCCTTTTTCCATATATTTGGCAGGGTTATAATTGGGGATTATAAATGTTAACTATCATTATGTCTTCTTGATGAATTATTCCATTTACTATAATATAATGACCTTGTTTGTCCTTTCAGAATAATTTTTGGTCAAAATTAATTTTGTCAGATATAAGGATTGGAATGCCAGCTTGCTTTCTCGGGGCCACAAGCCTGATAGACTTTTTGCCAACCTTTCACTTTCAATCTGTGTCTATTTTGTCTGTAAAGTGTTGTCTCCTGTAGGCAGCATATTGTTGGACTTAGCTTTTTGATCCAGTAAGCCAATCTGTGTCTTTTGCTTGGGGCATTGAGTTCATTCATGTTCTGAGTTAGAATAGATATGGGATTCTGGGTCCCTGGCATTGCTGTGTTTTGCACCATCTTGGATATCTTTTAGTAAGTTATGTGATTATTGACTTTCTTCTATTTATGAGCTTTGGAAGTTGTGTGTTCCTCTGAATGAAATATGTCCTTGAGAATTTTCTGTAGAGCAGGCTTTATGTTCATATACCTTGCTAGCTTGACTTTATCATGGAAGTACTTAATTTTTCCATCACATTTAAAGCTGAGTTTTTCAGGGTATAGTATCTTTGACTGAAAATTGTTTTCTTAAAAATTTGAAAAATATCATTCCATGCTCTCTTGGTCTTTATTGTCTTGAGAAATCCACAGTAATCCTTATTTGTCTGCCTCTGAATGTGATTTAGTATTTTTCCCTTGCTGCTTTTATTGATTTCTCTGTTATTCATTTTATATATGATTTGTCTCTGTGAATTTCTCATTTGGTTAGATCTGTTCAGTGTACTATAGATGTCTTGAATTTGATTTTCTGAATCAATTCTAAAATGGGGAAAATTCTCCATGGCAAATCTCACTTAGAAGATTCTTAATGCCCCTTATTTGTTGTTCAGTGTTTTCTTCAGTACCAATTACTTCCAAATTATTTCTTCTCATCTCGTTAAATACTACCTGGAAGTTCTGATCATGCTCAATAAGCTTCTTTTCTTGTCTGTCCTCCTTGCACTCAACATTGCTCAGCCTGTCTTTGTTGTCTGATGTTCGTTTTTTGAAAGCTGTCGTTCTATTTCTACTGAGTTTACTCTGATATTAGTATCTTCCAATGAGCTTTCGATTTGATTTTTTTCTATTCTAAGAGCTCTGCTACATCTCTTTTCAGAATGTCTAGCTCTTTATGGATGTGGTCTCTCATCTTCTGAAATTGCTCTGTTATCTCTTTCCTTAAATCTTCTTTTAATTCTTTGATTGAAATAGAAATCATATTGTTGATACATTTTTCTAGGTTTTCATGTAGGACCCCGAGCATGGACTCCTTGGATGGAGAGCTGTGGGGTTGAGGTGGAGTACTGTTTCCCTTTTCACTCATTTTCAGTTACAGGGAGTGTGGCTTGAGGTCCATCTCTGAATAATTCTCTTGGGGGCTGTGTTGATGAGTGTGGAGTTTTTTTAAAAAACTCTTTGCTTAGTTGGGCTGGGGTACAACTTGTGTAGCATAGTTCAATGGCTGGCTCCCCAATCTGTGAATCATTGTGGACCTTTATGTTTTCCAATACCTCAGGAGATAGGGGGTTGGAGTCAATAAGTGCAGTCAATACATACAACAGACAGTGCCAACTGTGGCTTTTACAGTGTTGATTAGCACCAATAGGAGCAATCAGATTATCAGTTTTCTTCCATGAGAGTTCCTAGACTATTCTTGGTTAACACGTTAACACCTTTTTTCAAGTATGGCGTTCACTTCAGTTTACCAAGACTTCTGTGGGTGAGGGGAAAAAGTCTCTAGAGCAAGGGGAATGAGGTAGGAAGGTAGTGTGGAACTCAGAGGAGAACATGTTGAATTCTTCCAACATGAAGGCATGATAAATATTTGAAGATATATGTGTTTAATTTTTATTAGTACATTATAGTTATACATAATATCAGAGTTCATTACGACACAACCATACAAACATGGAATGTAATTTGGTCCACTTCAGGCCCCACTGCTTCCTCTTTTCCTCTCTTTATCCCCCTCCCTGTTCCCGCTACTGGTTTTGCTTCTATTTATTCACAGTTTTGTTTTGGCACTGGGGATTGAATCCAGGGGTGCTTAACCACTGAGCCTCACTGCCAGCGACACCCGCATTTTATTTTGAGACAAGGTCTTGCTATGTTGCTTAGGGCCTTGCTGAGTTGCTGAGGCTGGCTTTGTACTCATGATACTCCTGCCTCAGCCCCCCCAGGTCGCTGGGATTACAGGAGTGTGCCACTCTGCCTGGCTATTCACAGTTTTAAAAATTAGCGTTACAGATATGCACACAGGTGGAATTTACTGTGGTATGCTGAAATAATTCAGATTCAGTGAGTCAAATGCTTTATCTCATATTTGGAAGCTAGATCAAAATATAGGGAAAAGGGTTGAGGGTAGGAATTTCATGAAATTGGAAGGGAGATCAGGTGAGGAGAGGAAGGAGACTGAGGGGCAGAGAGGAGGGATGGGAAAAGGGAGGAGCAGTGGAGAAAGTCTGACAAACTTTCCTGTGTACGTATATAAATATATCGCAGTGACTCTCACCTTTATGTATCCACAAGGCACTAATTAATAAAACTATAAATAAATAAAAGAAAGGTCAGTAGAGGAAAGGGAATGTGGAGGGAAAGAGGAAGTACTGGGGACTGAATTAGAGCAAATTACATTCCATGAATTTGAATAACTATGTCAAAATGAGCCCTAAAATGTACATCTAAAAGGAACTCATAAAAATAAACCTGATGTCTCATTCCACAGTATTTACATACACTGAAAATCTTGCTGTATACCATAAACATGTTTCGTATCTATTAAAATCATACTGGAAAACTTTATAGAGAGTGTTTCCCATGAAGAGTGGCAGAAAGAAAATATATCAACATTAGATACATGTTGGGTTTAGAGCTCTTTAGGCTGGGCCATCGTACACCATGCAGAGACCAGGGCCTGGGGCCAGGCTTCTCAACAGGCAGAGCACAGAACACCAGCCTGAGGGGTGACAGGTTTGATTCTGTGAGTGGCAGGGATGGGGTGACCCACAGAGCTTCTCAGGGCTGCAGCCCACTCCTTTTCTTCCTGGAGGACACTGCAGACCTGGGAGTGGTGCTGGCCACAGGACTGAGGTGGCTTCTGGGGGTTGGCAGGGGTCAGGGATGTCAAGCTTTTCCTTCTTGCTAAAGTGTCACAGGGAATCATGCCACTAAGGTGTGTTGCTGACTCCAACGCCAGCCCTTTCCCACTCTGCCAAATCCCTCAGCCCGTTGTGTTTACAAGAGGACAGAGAACACTGTCTCAGGACGCTGTGGTCCCCAAAGTCTTGCTGGACCATGATGAAATCAGAGGCCACAGGAGAAGGAGTCCACAACATGTTTTTCCAAAGTGTTTTCGTCCAGGATGGAGGGTGACAGGTGCAGAGCCCCAGGGCAAGGTGATTCCCAGGGCCCCTGGAAGGGGACTGAAGACAGGGAGCAGGGCTGCATTGCTCAGTGTCACCAAGGCTGAAGTCTCGGGCCCATGACTCGTTGGAATGCCTCCCATTTCCTTCTAGCTGTGCCCCGGTCGGGCAAGTCAGTCTGGCGACTCTTTCCACAGGCTCCCCTGCACCCTGCACAGGCATCTGTCACCTTGCAGCGGCTGGGCCTGTGGACAGATCCCCTGTGCCTTCCTCTCAGCTCAGCCTGCACGCAGGGTGTGGCCTCTATGACCGGCAGACCCTGACATGCCGTTGTCTCTGCTCTTTTTCTTCCTCCTCCTGCAGCTTTTGCACAGCTCCTGGCCCACAGATTTCCTGAGATGCTTTCAGTACCTGGAGCCAAGTGTTTACAGAGATGGAGACCTGCTGCTGGGTGGGTTTTTCCCCCTTTACTTTGTGAGTCAGGAAGCGCCCATAACACGGCTATTTTTTTTACTCAAGCCACAGGACAGTAAAATGCCTCACAGGTAAGTTCTGCATTGTGTAAGAGTTAAGTGTGCTCCGAGAGCGTGTGTTTGATCCCCTTGGACAGCTATAAAAAGCGTGCGTGGAAATGAGAGCCAGGGATTCTGAGGTTCTCTCCCTTCTTCACTCACCTGCAAACTTCTCTTTCCTTTTCCTTTACCTTTCCTTCCTAGAGAGGCAGAGGAGGTTAATCAACATCCTCTGTGTTCATTCCATTGGCCTGATCCCTGTGATAGAGCTCTTGGGCTCTTGGAATGAGGGATCCTGTTGGGACCCCAATCCCTCCTATTGCCAGGACCCAGGGAGCAGGGCCCACAGGTGTCTTAGACACTGAGCCCTGGCCTGAGGCCACTCAGGGTGCCCACTGCTGTGAAGGGCACTGTTAAAATGTGCCTCACTGAGAAGCCATGGCCATCTGAAATCCATCACCCTATACACACCACATCCTGCAGAATCAAGAGCAGAAAAGGAATTCTTTAGGGTCTTGATAATTTCTTTAGGGTCTTGATAATTTCTTAAGGAAAAAATACAGAAGCTGCTTAACTTCTGGACTTTTTGCAACTGTGTGGCCTGCGTCTCTCATAACTGAGTTACTTTAATGATGCTTAATGAGGCTCTCAGCAGACAGCCTGTCCTCACTGCAGGCTGCTTCTAGAACCTTCCCCATATCAACATGCCATTCCTCAGACATTGGGCGGCAAGATGCGGCTTCTTCTGTTGGGTGCCTCTGCCCTTAGCAGTCCTTTGGCATCACTGACCACTTGTCCTTTCAGCAGGGTGCCTTGCGCTGCAGGGAGGTGAGGGTGGGGCTGCTGAACTCTGGGGCAGGATTTCAGCCTTGTGACCTCTCACCCATGTGAGGACCCCTGCCGCCCAGCATCTGTCCCTTCCAGCTGCTTGGAGTTTCCTTCCTTCTGGGTCACTTTCTCTGTCATTAACCAAAATATAAAATGAGATGTTTTGGACATTTCTTCATGCTCTGAATTCTCTGGTTAGGTGGCAGCAACTGAGTGCTTTTGTTCTTTCAGAGTGGGAGAGGCACGCAGTGAATAAGAGGACGAGAGAGTCTCTAATCTCAGGTGCCTGCCTGGGCCACCAGGCCAGCAGCGGGAGAGGGTGGGTGTCTGCAGTCCAGAGCCCAAAGCTGGAGGCTAAACTTAGCCGTCCGCCTTCTGCGGTCCAGTCAGAGGAATTCCTGCCCCTCTGCCCTGTTCCACGCAGAAGAGGACCAGGCATTGCGTGCATGGTTGTTAAGCCCTGGAATTCTGTTCCTAGACTTGTGTAAGTCCCCATATGGGCACAGACTCTGCACTTCACTCTGATTTGGCTTCTCATGCCTAACAATACAGCATGGATGTATTTTCCTGTGGCTAAATGACTTTTACCTCATGATTTCTATGCCTTCAGATGGCCTTTTA
>PVKS010030864.1:0-23964 GCA_004027875.1 Aplodontia rufa
TCTCTTACTCCTCAGACTCACTCTGGGGGAAAAGTCCTATTTTTTTCCCACTTTTTTTTATCTGAAAAATGAATGTATGAATCACTATCCATAATAAAATGATTGAGAAAGTGATAGCTCATAAATAAGTTCCGCAAGTCCGTTCAGTAAAAACAGCCTGGTTTTAAAATCGAAAAAAGCAGAACAATCCTCTAAGGTCAATATTCTTTCTTTTGTTCATTCACAAATAAATTCAACGTAATATTTTCATGGTGATCCTGCAACATCCATATCGACTTTTTTCTGAAAGGGGTAGATAGTAGTGGTGGCCTACACCAATAATCCCAGGGAAGCTGATGCAGGAGGATCCCAAGTTCATGGCCAGCCTCAGCAAGTTTGCAAGGCCCTAAGCAAAACTTAGTGAAACTTGTCTCAAAATAGAAAATTAAGAGCTGAGGGGATATAGTTCAATGGTACAGTGTCCATGTTCAATTCCTAGTACCAAAAAAAAAGGGTACTTCACAGTTTTGCTTTAATATATTAATATCACTATTGGCAAATCCTCAAAAATACATAGTTGTGTTGCATTAAAGCTGTTCCATGTGCAAATGACTTTTCAATAAGGCACTCTCAATTTAGAAGTAGTAGGTATTTTCAATAAAGGGCTCTTAATTAGAAATAGCAAGAGAAGGATTTAGAATGTTTATCATAACATAATGAGGTTGCAGGTTTTTTCCCAGCATGACTTATACCAAGAATTTTTCTTAAACACAAAATTAATGCTATGAAATGTAATCCTGTCATTCACCAATAGTTCAGGATATGGGTTGTTCCTATAGAACAATCATTTTACTTCTAGAAGATGCATTTTGTGCTTTAGAAAATGTGGCTGTCTTTGCTCAGCATCTCAGGCCCTGCCAAGTCATGCCATCAATACCCTTTTAATGGTGGAACTCATGGACTCTTGTCATTTAATGACAGCAGAGAAGTTGACTAATCTTCAAATCCAACTGAGATGTAACAGAATAATCATTTTCTACAGAAACCATAATAAAATAAACACACTTTAGAAAACCAGTATTTTACATTTCTTTTTGACAGAGACTATTGAAGATATTTATGAAGAATAACTGAGAAATAACTTTTTATGAACTTTCATAACATGCGGAAAGGCTGAAATACAGAGAAAAGTAAAACTCAGATGATACTGTCACAGAAGAGATGTCTCAGAAGGGTCTGAGGAATTCCCAGAGAGAAGGGGGAACTAGACTCAGCAGCAGTGAGGTTCTTGGTATACATAAAGGAAAAGAATCTGCATGCACCAAAGGCATAGACCGCGCTTTATTTAGGAAAGTTAGATGCATATTCAAGGGAGACTGGGGTGATCTCAAGAGAGCTATGCCGCTGGGGTACAATAAGGAATATGCATTCAAGGGAGAATGCAGGCTATCTCCAGAGGGAGAGACAGCAATCCGTTGGTGTGTAGTTTGTTTTTGTTGTTGTCTGTCTGCTTGTTTGTTTTAGAGAGAGGGAAAGAGTATGAAAGTCACTTATTTTTTCATCTGGACTTTGTTTCCCTGACAGTTGTGTATGTGGTGCTGGGGTTCGAACCTGGGTTCTTGCGCATGCCAGGCAAGTGCTCCAACCACTGAGCCACCACTCCAGCCCCAAAGTGTGTGTGGTGTTTTTATAAAGGGACAGTTGCTAGGGGCTGGACTAGAGGTAGAGCCAGGGTGGAGTGACATCACACAGTTTTACCTGTATTTTCACTCTGCCCTCATGTTACTTTTGCAGGTAAGGGCAGTTAAGGGCACAGGCCAAGAGCTGCTTGCTCAGGAGTTGCAACTATTCATGGGTACTTTTTCCTTTTTCTTTTATTCCCAGTTCCTATCTCCATGCTATTTAAATACTTAATTTGTGACTCTTTTATGCTGAACATGGAAAGTATGAGCTTTTAAACAATTTTGTGTATACACTCATCTTTTCTCTAAATCACCCTTTATTCCCATTAAAATGTACCTATCTTGGGTACTTTCTACTCAGTCTCTGATCTCCACTTTCAAAAATGACTAGCTAACTAACCTAGTAAATAAGTGTAAGTTGACTGTCAACTACCCAGTTCCTCCTTTCCCAAATAACTTATTTGCATTCAAGAACAGCCTACCTGAGACCTTATCTACCACCTTGGTTCTCCCACCCAAAGGAGATGATAGTTCTATTAATGAGAAATTCAGACTAAGTAGAATGGAAGGAGTTGAATTTATAGAGGGGTAGGTCCTTAGTACATCATGTTTGCAGTCACTTTCAATCTAGCTTAAAAGATAACTAAGAAATTCTTATTTCAAATATTAACTATTGACAAGTCCAAAATTTCTCAAGATCTTGAAGTTGGACTACCTGTGTTGATCGCCACTGCTTATTTCCATGATCTAACCCAAAACAGCAGCTTCAGAATCCAGAGATCAGAATAAGCCCTGATGGGAAAGCCAGATCCTGCTTCCACATGTATAATTATATAAACTAACTGCTTTTAGTAAATGGATCCATATAGGAATTAACTTTGAAATCTATTTTAATGATTATGTTGACAGGTACACAAAAAAAATTAAGTGGGAAAATATTTGAAAGGAATTATCTAAACTAAATCATTTAAAACTTCAAAAACAAGACATTTCTTTTCACCTATTATAATAGCTTTGGAGCTAGAATTTGTATTGGTGTATCGATATAGAAATAGATGTAGATTCATTTTATAACAACAAATTGGGGCATCCCATTGAAATGCAACCAGTGGTTATTTTCAGAGAACACTTTATAGAATGTGGTTCCTTTGATATGGAAATATGAAATGGTTAGTGCTGAAAATAAGTAGCAAAATAGAAACTATAGAGATATATTATATTTATATTATAGAGATTATATTATATTTATATTATAGATATATAAAATTGTGGAATAGAATTTAATCACAATTCTTTTATAAAAAAGAGACCATTCCATACAAGACAATAGTGTTATGGAGATGAATGATAGTGATTGTGGAAGAATATTAATAATGTGTTGAATACCACTGAATTATAAACTTAAAAATGGTTAAGATGGTAATGTTTATGTGTATTTTACCAAAAAATAGAAAAAAGAGATCAAACCTAGGACATGTTCTCTGAATATGTAGCAGATAATATCTTTCCCAGAAAATCAATAGGGTAAGAATAAAAAGATATTTTGAAATCTTATATTTTCCCCACCCCTAAAAAAACTGTCCTTTGAAAAGAATAATTTAAGAGTTAATTTCCAGAGTAAACCTTTAATTTAGATCTCACCACAAGAGAAAAGGTAACTTCTCATTTAATGAAAAATATTTGGTATTATCCAAAGTGATGATTGGTTTTGATACTCAGTTTGTAGCAATTCTTTCAACTATTAGATCTAACATGGAGCCTATTCTCAGCCACTGAAAAGAACTGTTATAGTAAAACTAATATGAACAATCCATATTTCATGTGGTAGGTCTAAAAAGAATTATGGAGAGGGAATTTGAAGTATGTCCAACAGAGCTGGCTAATCCCATTTATCTTATATGCACATAATTTTCTCTTGTATCCTGATGCACCTACACAGTCTGCTTGCCACATTGTTATCTTTTGATTTACAATGACACCACTAATTGACAAATCTATAATTGTGTATGATTCTCCTGCCATTCTGTCAGCTGGGTAGCTGTACTGACTCCAGAAAGAGCCACTTCATGTCATATTACCTTATGATTATCCTTTGCCCAATGCCCAGGCTAACAGATTAGCCTTTCTTGTCTGTGATCACTGATTTCCTCTCAGGCACACTGAATTCTCTTGTTGATTGGTTAGTCTGGGCCAAAACACTAAAAGTAAATTCAGCTTCCAGATTAATGTGCAAATAACCTGGTTATTCTAAAGACTAGAAGTCTAGTGAATATATTTTTAAACTATTCTTGATATTTTCTCCTTTAATCAGTTTAAGAGTTAATATTTACCTCTTTTATTGTGTTTAAATGAGACAAGATTGTATAGTATTTAGACAAACTGCTCATTTATCTGCAGTATTAGGAACTCATCAGAGCTGGATCACAAAGCTCATGTTTGAGCACAAAAGAAGACCTGTATGACTCTCTATTTCAATATACCTTTTAGAGTTTGAACCAATATGGAATTAAAAGCTATTGGAATTTTTAATATAGTATAACACAGCATCAAAATACCATTCTGTTTTCTGAATAAGCAGGCAATTCATATGTATGTAAAAAAGATAAAACAAAAAATCTCATTAATTACACTATATTTATTTGAATACTTGTACTCAGATATTACCTTTAGAGAATAGGAACGAGTAAAATAGGAGGCAAGCAGTTTGCCTTAAATACAAATTACATGTATCTCTTTTAAGAGAAGATTCAATTTTATTGGTTGGGTGCAACTAACACTAGAATATCATTGAGCATTAATGGTATCCAAGGCACTATGAAAACTGGCTGAAATTCTATAAAATGAACTAAAATTCTGAATTGACACTTCAAAACTTTTCGGTGTGAAACTAATTCATCTCAGAGAACAGCAAAGTTAAAAAAAAATACTATCAGTAAGTATGATATATTTCCTTGGTTTGGAAATTTCCAAACCACGATATTCTGCCCTGTCAAAATACATTCATTGGGGAATTTTAACTTTGTACATTTCTTTTGAACATAATCACATTTTTACATCTAGCTGGTTTCATTATTAAAAGAAAAGGTAATTCCCCTCTGGTACTAAAAGGGACCACATACTTGAATGATGCTCCAACTTCTAGGTTCTGCTATAGTAACACTGAAACCAGAAACTTGTGGGAGAAATGTCACTTTATCTGTGAGAGTAAAATCAGACTCTAACAGGAAATAGCGAATTCATCTTTTTTTTTTTCTCTAATCGACTTTACTGAAGACAAGTCATTTGAAACACTGAACACTTCCTATACATAGATCAAAAACAAAACCACTGGGTCCTGCTTTCCCCAAAGGAATCTCTAAATATCAGATGGGAACATTTTCAGGCACATTCATTTATAGGCCAGACCTGCGCTGCCCATGTCGTATTTCCTAAAGGAATACAGATAAAACCTCTACAACTATTTACAGAATGAAAATTGAGGCCAATTTCTACCTTTGTAAAACAGGCTAATTCAGTTTTAATTTTCATACAGTGGAAAGTACTATTTTGCATATCTGGGTCTTTTATTTAAATTATCTAGCTCCTAGGTAGGATATAAACCAGAAAAAATAAAACTGTGTTGGAACTCAAGCTCTTTGCTTTATATTTAGCATTTGGGAACTCTGAAAAATGCTATTTGGTTGCTTTAAAGATGATACATATGTATACATTATTTACAACTACAGAATAGAATTTAAATATAATTTTTTAAAAATAGTCTTTAAATAGGCTTAGAGGTACTAATGCCATCTTTTAACTTCCAAAGTCTACTTTTTTTCAACAAATTACTTATTCGGATTAAATGAACTCTTCTAAAATAAAATAAAATTAGTTTGCATTCAGATTTATATTCTACCACTCTGGCATCTTTATAACTGCATGTGCATATATAACCATCTCTCTCTCTCTCTCTTTGCAGGTGGTGCAAACCAGGAGGGGGAAATCTGTGGTTTACATTCTTTATGCTTCATCCTCTGAATGTCGGAGGCCTGCTGTAGGCTGTATGCTGTTAATGCTAATCGTGATAGGGGTTTTTACCTCCGACTGACTCCTACATGTTAGCATTAACAGGGTATGATGCCTGTTACTAGCATTCACTTGGAACAAACTCTGCTGTGGGAGGATGACAAAGAAGCATGAGTCACCCTGCTGGATAAACTTAGACTTCAGACTTTATCATTTTCGAATCTGTTAATCATAATTTGGCTACTGGGATGTTCCATCGTAAGTTTTAAGAATAAGGTCATTTAAAAGATTTATCAGGGCTAGAGCAGTGGCTCAGCAATTGGAGCACTTGCCTGGCATGCACAGGGATCCAGGTTCGAATCCCAGCACCACTTACACAACTTAGTGTTGGAGAAACAAAAACCAGATAAGTAAATAAAATTGTTTCTCTCTCTCTCTCTCTAAAAAAAATTTAATTTTTTAAATAAAAAATAAAAATAAAAGATTTATCAGCAGTATTCCAAATGCAAACACATTCCCTTTGATCTTCACGTCCACATATTTTTCTCTTTAATAGAAAATGCATTCGCATGACTTTTAATTCAAAGTTATATTTGGTTCATTATAACTATTCACAAGCACTTTTGGCAACTAGAATACAGGCTACATATATTGTAAAACAAATTTATCTTTATAATTAAAAATTAGAAGGAACACCATTCTCCAGTTATATCATGGATTGTCTTGAAACATTTTTTAAAATATGTAGAAATCAGCACTTTTCCTCATGTATCAATTTCCAATGTAGACATGTTTCATTTAAAATTAGTACTTTCAGGGGCTGGAGCAGTGGCTCAGCGGTTATGGTGCTTTCTTTGCATGCACGAGTCCATGGGTTCAGACCCTAGCACCATGTACACAACAAAATGCCAGAGCAACAAAAGCCACATGAAAACAAAACTAAGTAAAAAAATTGATTCTTTCTCACTGTCCCTCTCTCTTAAAAAAAAAAAATTAATACTTCCAAGTGAATTTTAAGGAGAAATTGAAATGATGCTAAATGTTTTTTAAGATAATATATTGTTAACAGTTAACAATGGGAAATGACATCTGAGAGCTACTTCACTGTCTTTTCCCTATAAAACAAAGATTTAATTTGAAAATTTTCATATTTGAAATTAAGTCCCAAATCTAGGCTCAAGTTCCACAGCTTAGCCACCTAATAATGTTGTGGACTCAGAAAATCCATCTTTCCTCTCTAAGCCTGTTTCTTCATCTATAGAATGAGGAGGAAACTTTACAAGGTTGGTGTGAGGCTTAAATGAGATACAGATCTATTTAGTAAAATAACAAAGTATTCCATCAACACTGAAGTAAAATTAATCCACAATGAGTTCCCCTATTTTGTTCGAGAAAAGCTAATGACTTGATTTTCAGAATTAAGGTTTAGATTTGTATGCAATTTTTCTCCATAACTAATTATATCACTTACAAATATATAGCCAATTGTAATTGTTAGCATGTTTAATGTATGCTTGTTTTAACAGTTCTCAACAATTCTCACTGAATAGTGTAACCAAATAAATCTTATGAGATTTAAGTTGATTTGAAATAATTTTTTGTTATGGCCCTTTTTCTTTTGCAAACTACAAATTGTAATTTCAGATATTTACATAGAAAGTTATAAGGATACTAAGGGGACTGTTTCTTTTACACTTTTTTATTGGTGCATTAGTTTTACATACTGGTGAGATTTGTTGTTACACATTCATATATGCACACAATATTAACAATATAATTTGGCCAATATTTTTCCCCTGCAGTAAGGGGAGTGTTTCTAACTGATCGAACACAGTATTTTAAAGTAAGGGTTCCCCTTGGCTTCACCCGCTTGTGTGTCCTGCCAAGATCAGTTTCTCTTAACCCTTGGAATTAACTTGTGACTCTATGAAGTTCCTGTGTAGATACAGCATATTCAATGGTGTTGCTTTGGACAATTCATTTTATCTGGTAATGTACGTCTTCAAAAGAAGTCCTTGTTTTGAGACCTAATTCTTCAAAATCCTACTTGTTGCCTACAGCCACAAAGTCACAGAACGTTAGGACTGGAATAGAGTATTCTAGCATCACCTGCCTGTTATAATAAAAAGCTATCAGCATCTTAAAAGCTGTGCTCTGAAATACCCTGTTTGAAAAACACTGGCCTGTAGTATATGAAGGTTAGGCAAGTTACTTGACCTCTCTCCCCGCCAAGCCTCGGTTCCCTCATTGGTAAAATAATGTATATATTTTATAAGATAGTAGGTTTAAATGAAATAGTATAAGAGCAATGTATTTTATGCACTGAATGTTAAAGAAATGCAAACTTTAAAATGTTTATGTTTCAGTCATCTAAATCATAGCAGATGTCCCCAAGGACACTCTGGACTCAACCTAAACATAATCTATTCCATGGTGACAACCCATAGAACCCAAATATTGCCAGGATACTGTGTTTTCTCTGATGCCCAACTCTCCTAAGCTTCTGTGTGCTGATCTCCTGCTTTTAGATGGATTCATCCTGAACAACCTATCTAGTCATTACAAAAATTCTTGGAGCATACATAAGACCGGGTATGTGTTTGGACTGGAGGAAAAATAAGTAACAAGGAAGAGTATGTATGTGCACTTGTGAATGTGTCTCCACACGCACACCTCAAAGTCACAAACTAGGGTAGTTAAGCGAAAGGGAGTTCTCTAAAAGTTGGGAAACATAACAGCAACCCAATTTTGTGCCAAAGACAGAATTAAATGAAGCACTAAATTATGCAGGACATAGTTTCTTTTTAAAAAAACATTGCAGTCTATCAAGAGAACTGTCTAGAATTTGACTCCCTTCCCTAGAAATTTGCTCAATTAGAAACCAGGCCTTTCCTATTCAGAATCAGCTGTTAGATGGACCCAAAGAAGAAAAAAAGAAGTGGGGCCTGGTGGCACATAGCTATAATCCCAGCTACTCAGAAGCCTTGAAGAGCAGAATCACAAGTTCCAGGCCAGCACGAGCAATTGAGTGAGACCCTCTTTCAAAACTAAGGGCTGGAGATAATGTTCAGTGGTAGAACATAGAGTCCTTCGTAGCATGTGCCAGGCCCTGGTTCAATCACCAGCAGCACACACAAAGAAAAAATAACTTGCTGTGATGTGAATGACTACATTAGAGGAAGTGACAGACACCCTTGGCTGCCATCTTACATGTTCATATGCCCATCAAATGTTTAGACTTAATCACACCATTGTTATTCCAAGAGCGATTCCAAAAACAGAAATGAGTTTAAATACAATGAATATTTACTTTAAGGATATCTCTGGGATCAAACAGGTGATTTTTGGGTAAATAAAAATGCATCATAGCAAACAAATGACTGAAACATCTACACAACTGAAGAGCAACAGAAATGATTCTTACCTGGAAAGCGTGTGAGGGTGCGAATTCCCAGGATCCCACCCCCAGAAATTCTGATTCCATAACTGAATTACTCTAGAAACAGTAGTTTATACACAATGCTATGTCTGATGTGATAATTAGGGGTATGCTTAGCAGAAAGCCTATAATGTACAGATCTAACATCTGTTTAGACATTGTTCACTCTGTCCTGTGAGACTGCAATGACAGCTGAATAAGAAACCAAATGTGTACAAGATTACTAACTGTAGCATTATAATGGCAAAAAAATTTAAAATCACCAAGCACAGTGGTGTACATCTATAATCCCAGCAACTCAGGTGGCTGAGGCAGGAGGGTCATAAGTTTCAGCAACTTAGACAGACTCTGCCACAAAAAAAGGAGGGGAGGAGGGGCGGAGGCTGGAAATGCAGTTCAGTGGTAGACTGCTCCTGAGTTTAATTCCCAGTACTGCAGGAAAAAAAATAGAACTAAAAATCAATCTTCAATACAGAACATCTATAAGTAGAATATTATATGCTTAAAAATAGAAACAATGTATAATTTCTAAAACAAAAAATTTAAAAAGGATGAAAAGGAAAAGATCAGTAAGGCAGGAAAGGAGAAATACAAAGAGAAAAATAATCACAAGTATATATAAGTTAAAATCTGTTTATTAAAGGCAGTAATTCCAAAACTGAATTTAAAAAAATAACATTTTAAGGTGTTTACAAAAAGAAGACATGCTAATGACAGAAAGTTGAGAGTAAGTATCTTCCAGGTAAACAGTTAAAACAACCAGACTAAAGAAAAACTACAGGGTGGAGCAAGATGGGAGGCTAAGATCCTCCAGCAACCATCTCCCTAGAGACTCATCAATTTGAACAGCTGTTCATGCACCAAACTACCTTCATAACAGCTAAAGAAGCCAAGCGAGAAATTATAGTCTGGTTTTAGTACAGTAAGAAAAAAGTGCATTAAAGAAGGCAGAAAGGAAAAGAGTTGCCCAGGTTACCCCTCTGCCAACGTCACTAACTGGGTTAACTTGGCTGCTAAATGACCACCTCCACCACCCATCTCCCAATCTCAGACAGGAGTGGGGAAGCAAGACTATATCCACTGGAGAGGAGGGCTCAAAAGCTAGGACAGGACTTTAGCCTTAGAGCTCAGTACCAGGCCTACTGTGGTTAGACCCAGCACCAGGCAGAAAACAAAGGCCCCTATGCCCAGGTCACTGCTCGCAGATGGAGCCTTTAGACCTAACCTGGCATCACATGGAGACCTGCACCCTAGAGGACACATTATTGTCAGCCTTAGAGTGGCCCTGGGGCATACTACTCACACACCCCTATAGACTAAACAGGTCTCTGCAACTGAGAGACAGGGGTAAACCTACACTTCAGCCATCATCGTGGTCAAGGGACTGTCTCCACCACCCCTCCCCCAACACTGGGAAACAGACAAGGCCAGACCAGTCCTCACAGACAGAGCCTCTAAAGATGCACTGGCACAAGGTAGACCCTTGCACCCCAACGGGACGGACTCATGTTTTGGCCTGTATCACTGGTGCTATGATGTAGGCTTGGGCACACTCCTGATACTGTGCAGATCCAGCTAGTCAGCTGTGAATCTCAAAAATGTGACCCAGCTTAGCCTTGGGGGTCAAGGGATTGCCTTTAGCAACACTACTACCACAACCTCTGGCAGCATAGGGTAGAACATGTCTCCATTTGCTGGGGGTATGACAGGAATGTGCACAGAAATGTGCCTTGAAATTCAGCACAATCTGGAAGACCTAACACTAGGCAGATCAAAACGGTACCCTAGGCAGTGCCTGCAGAGGGGCCTTCATCAGCCTCAACGCCAGGCACCTCACTGCACATGGCACTAGTCTATCAGACGGCTATTCTAGTCAGCAACACCTGCAGCTAGTCTTGAGCCCTAAGTCCACCTGGGCAAGAGGCCTTTGTCCTACTCCAGCACTGCACTGGTCCCCACAGCCTGTGGTCTCAGAGTATGCACAGTATTGTAGCACTGGTGGCCACAGGCACAGGAGCATATAGAGCTGTTCCCTCAATGATTCTGCCCAGATCCAGAAGAATGTGACAGTGCCTGACCAGCGACTAGTGACTGTGGCCAAGACATCTGGGCCTACCCCAGCCCCACGTAGTCCTGTAGGACCACTCTTTTTAAGTACTCTCCCAGTTCATACTGAAAAATATGTGAAGTGCAGATCTGGGATAAATCTAAGCTTGAATCACTATTTAATGGTAAAACAGCAAAAATACACCAACAGAAGACTCATGCAAACCTGGGCTTAGAGCATAATTGAGTGCTAAAGTTGCAGAAGTGACTATAGGCTCAGAAAAAACAAACAGCCTGATTATAATTTCTGGAAGGACAGACAAAAGCCATATTACAGAGACAAGAATAAATGCCTAATCCTTCAAGGTGCAGATAACATTGCAAACCAACAAACAATAAGAACTCAAGGAACCATGATCCCACCTAACAGTCAAAATACGGAAAACCAACCATAAACCAATGACTATAGGCAAACTCAGGTGGAGAATTTAAAACAGTTATTTTAAGGAAATTCAAAGAGCTTTAAGAAAACAAAGAGAAATGATTCAATATTCTGACAGAGAAACTCAGAGAAATATAAGCACTTTTTTAAATCAAGAAATCCTTGAATTAAAAAAATACACTGAGAGAAATTAGAAATGCAATAGTAGGCACCAACAGCAAAACAGATCAAACAAAAGTATGTGAACCCAAAAAATGTTGAAGGGAAAAAAAAGAATGAAAAGGAATGAAGAAAGCTTATGGGAACAATAGGAAAAAAAAAAAATAAGGGAGTTCTAAGAGGGTCTTGAGAATGCCAAAAGATAGAAAGTTCAAAGAGATAATAACACAAAACTCCAAAACCTACAGAAGGATAAGATACCCAGATACAGGAAGGCCAAAAGCCACCGGTCAAAATTAACTCTAACCAAGTCTATTCCAAGACATCTTTCAAGCTCTGAATTGTTAAGATAAAGAGAAAATTCTCAAGGCAGCAAGGGAAAAGAAACAATACATAATTATGTCCCAATCTGCTTGATAGATTTCTCAGCAGAAATCTTATGGGTTAGGAGAGACAGGTATGATGAGGTTTTCACAATACTGAAGGAAAAGCATTGCCAACCAAGAATACTGTGCCCAGCAAAGCTTTCCATTAGAAATGGAGGGGAAAAAAAAAGATTCCCAGATGTACAATAACAGCTGAGAGAATATATCTTCACCAGACCTGTCCTACAATAAAAAAAGCAAAAGGAACTGAAAACTATTCACTACTACCTTAATGAAATCTGATTCAGAAATATCAGTATCAGACAAAATAGCTTAAGATGACTCAATCAGAAGTTGAAAACCAGATTTTAGTATAACCACAATTATGAAAAGAATTGAGGACTCACCATACCAGAAACCATAACATGTTACAAAGCTATCATCGTTACAACTATGTGATGGTGGTACAGGCACTGACAAATGGACCAATGAAGCAGACCCAGGCGGTTAAAGGAACCTGGTATGACAGAGTGACATAACCGCTATGAGGAAAGAGGGAAATGGTCCAGAATATTAACTGTCTATTCTGGATTCAAAAAATTAGATCGCTTTCCTCACTCTACATGCAAAAATAAACAACATAAATGTACAAAGCACATTTATATAACATATACATACATATATGTATATACTACATTTATATTTGTTATAGGGGTAAAGAGAGAAGAGTCAAGAGACTGGGGTGTGGGTGGATTAGGGTCAGAGGCATATTATTACTACATATGCATGTATGATTGTACAATAACAACTCAATAAAATTTAAAAAAATAAATTGTACAAAGCAAGATTGTAAAATAAAAAATACTGAAGAATGCCTTATAACCTCAAGTTAGGAGAGGTTTTCTTATATTTCTTAAAGAATAAAGGAAAAAGTGAAATTCTGATCACCTTAAAATTAAACACAACATAATCAAAGTTAAAAGCAAAGCCACAGCAGAGCAGATATTCGCAGTGGCAAAACTTTAACTTCCTGAATATATAAAGAACTCCTATTAATACAAGAGAATTCTCATTTTTAAAAAATGAGAAAAGGTAAGCTGATAACTCAAGAAGGAGAAATTGTATTAGTAAACAAATGAAGAGCTGCTCATCAATGCTACACACTCAGTAGTAAACAAACTAAATAACATGATCGTGCTATAAACAAGATCATATATATCCAACCAACAAAATATCTCAATGTCTGAAAAGATGTTTGTGAGGGAGTAGAGAAACAGAAACTTTAATTCTACTGATAGGGAGTAAATTCATACTATTGTGGAGGCCAACCGATAATGTTTGTAAAGTTGAAGCTGCATGGTACATTTCTGTATATACCCTAGAGATACAAATGTGTACATGAAGAAACATGCACAGAATTATTTTCTACAGCTCTGTTTGCAATACTAAAAATTCAATAACATCTTCTATAGTAATTAATAAAAAATTAATTAGTGATGGGACTAATCACAGAGTGGAATAATATATGGTAGATAAAATGGCTGGACTTAGCTAGTACTAAGCTATTTACAACTTATATATTATTAACCTATTTACAAGTTGTTGCAACATGCCATAGATAAAAACTTAATGCTGAGCAATAAAAGCAAATTACAAAAGGACACAGTTCATGAAACCAAGCTATGTTTTTATATTCTGCAGTAAAAATGTAAAACCATGACAAGTACAAACAGGACCGTGATTCTTCCTGGCTAAGGGTATGAAGTAAACAAGGACAAAGGCTAAGAGAAGTTACATGTGGACAGGAGTTTCATGTCAGTATTCTTGATTATGAACAATAAGATTTACACTAGTTTAAGCAAAAAAACAAATGGCTTATAATTCACAGGCTTGGAGGTCCTATGGCTACAGGATTCTGAAAAATGTCCACTATCACATCCCCGAGCAGATGCAGGGGAAAACCTGCAGATCATGGCCTTGAGGGCCACACGCTGCTCTCCTCAACAAAATGGACCCTGTGCGCAACCCTGTCTTCACTGCTCGAGTCCAGCTTTTACGCAGGCTGTCTACTGGTAAGGGGAGCCTTGGTTCAAGGAACAGAAAACTAAGTTCCACTCCTACTTGGTAAAATAAGAACAATAAGTCTAAAAACAGTGGATATTCAAACAGTACTAAATGCCCCCAAATCAGGAAAAATGTCCAAATAAGGAGTTATTAAATTATTTCCTATGTGTTTTCTTGTATGCTTAACATATTTCACAATTTTTAAAAAAAATGTTAAAAGTATAAACACATGAACAGGGAATGAAAGAGAAAATCAGCAGCAAATAAGTTTCAATGGATTTCTAAACGACGGAGAGTGAGGTGAGGAGCACAAGTCACCGAAGCCTAGAATTCTCATGGAGGGATGTCCTTCTCAAAAGCAGCTGCCTGCCCCATCAGGCACTAGAGGGTTTACTATTAGAGATTAATTAGGGGCTGGAGCGGTGGCTCAGCGGTTATATCGCTTGCCTGGCATGCATGAGTACGCAAGTTCAAACCCCAGCACCACGTACACAAAGAAGTCTCGGAGCAACAAAAGCCACATGAAAAACTGAATAAAATTGATTTTCTTTCTCTCACTGTCCCTCTCTCTTTAAAACGAGAGAGAGAGAGAGAGAGAGAGAGAGATTAATTAAAGGTCTGCACACAAGCACACAAACCAACTGGTCCCCACAGCATGTTCCTCATCTCCAGAAGGGCCTGAACCCAGGCATTGCCCCCAGGCAAATTGCTGGAGGGGTCTTTTATAAAATAAGCAAAAGATGTATCTAAGGAAAACTAAGATAGTTAGTATAGAAGTCAGTAGCTGAGAGTGAAGACCTGTTCATTCCAGCATTTAGAAAACCCACATCCTAACAGCTAGCTTCACTACGCATCCTTAGTGATACCTGTAAGAAGCCAAATCAATCTCCCCACTTTGACATTTTAAACCATAAACCAACAAACAATGAACGCTAGACATTTGACCAAAACACCTGAAGCAAGAAGTAAAAGACCAGGTTTAAAAAAAAAAAAAATGTCACCAGTGGAAAGAGAACGCAGGGGATAGAAAATCAGAAAATGAATAAATGGGGGCTGGAGTGGTGGCTCAGCGAGCAGTTGCTGAGCTTGCCTGGCTTGTGCCAGGACGCAGGTTCAAACCCCAGCACCACATCCACAACAAAGTGTCAGAGCAATGAAAGCCACATGAAAAACTAAGTAAAACTGATTCTCTCTTTCTCTCTCTCACTGTCCCACCTCTTAAAAAAAAAAAAAAGAAAATTAATAAATGAATAGAAAAAAAGAACACAAATAAATGAATAAAGGATGAATGAACAAATAACATCCCTATTTGTATCTTTGGAGAGGTTCATGAAACTATACATTTGTTAAACATGCAACAGGATGCCATGAACAAGAAGTAGAACAGAAAGCTTTCAGAAATTAAAATATGCTTGAACTAACCTTAATTATAAAGATCAGAAAATAAATCAGGAAAAACGATGGAGGAAAGAAAAAATGCAGAGAACCAATACAAAAGATCCAAATCCAACTAAAAGGTGTTGGAAAAACAAAGAATAAAACAAAGTTGTAAAGTAAAGCAATAATAGTAATATTTCCTAGACCTGAAGAGAAATACCAAAAATTGAAAGAACCTACCAAGTAACAAGCAGAATAATCAAATGAAGAGACCTAGATACAGACATGGAATCTCAAAAGTTTACAACAAAAATAATAAGGACCCTGAATTGTCCTTAGTGCGTTGGGAGCAGGGGGAGTGCAGAGCTTTCAGGTTTTTCAGGTTACATAAGGAACAAAGAATCAGACTGGCACCAGACTTATCTGCAATATCAGATGCTAGAAGATAACTGAGTTGCTTTCACAGTCCTGATGGAAAATTAATTTTCAATCTAGAATTCTACATCTAGTCAAACAGTTCATCAAATATAAGTGCAAAACAAAGCCACTTTAGAAATCCAATGGCAGACTTCTTGGATATTTTTTCCTTGGCAGGATCTTAGAAGATGAATTCTATTTGGGTTCTAATCCATCTGGGTGATTCTGGTTCTGCCACTTTTATCCTTAGTTTTCTCATTTATGAGAAGAGGATATTAAAAATACCTGCCCTACAGGAATGCTGTAATGCCGAACTAGGTGAAGGAGTTTCCCAGTAATGAATCTGACCTCACTTTCCCATGTACATATATGAATACACCAGTGAATCTCACCATCATGTACAAGTCACTAGTTTTTAAAAAAGAACTAACTACAAGTAAATAGCAGAAAGACTGACAGAATAGAGGGAAGGGAACAGGGAGGGGGAGGAGGGAAGAGAAGAGGGAAGTACTGGGGACTAAATTAGAACAAATCATATTCCATACTTTCAGAATTATGTCAAAATGAATCATAGCATTATATATACCTAAAAAGAACCAATATAAATGAAAAAGGTGTATCACAAAAAAGATGAATTCTAGCAAATAAGAGTTAGCCAAGAAATAAAAGATACAGACTCCAGAAAATAAGTGTCCTCCCAGAAAAAAAATTAGTCTTCAGAGGATGCCTATGAGAATTCCGGAAAACCCGTTCAGACTAGAACAGGAAGAAATTTACTGACAAAATACTTCAGAGTCTGATAATGAAGGCTTGCCTGAGGTATGGGCACTCTTAGATCCTGTTGCTGGGAATGTCATTTGGCCAGACCTTTGGGAAGCCAGCATCTGGTAGCATCTGTCAATAATTCCACTATCAGAAATCTGTATTTATAAATCACTTCTATGTTAGGCAGTGTATATTAGTACCCAAAAGCACGAGTGAAACTGCCTGGATTCGAATTCCAGGTTTGTGAATTTCAAGCCCTATTATCTGTCAGTTTCCTTGTTTATGAAATGGAAACATTCTCAAACAGTTGTCATGAGGATAAATAAAATGTTCCATGTGAAGGAAGGGCTTACCACAATGCCCAGCACATAGTAAATAGTTAAAATTATTCTCTATTTACAAACACCTGCCATTTTGTACAAGGATGTTCACTGGACCATTGTTAAAATCGGGGAAAAACACAAATACAGCACATGTACATGTATGTGTGCATGTATGTTTATATATGTAGGGGGAAACATGCTAAAGTATAGCATCCATAGAGTAGGAACGCAGAAGGTTGTTTCTGTGTGACATTTTTATTGTGAGCAACATCACTTGTTTTATCGTTTACAGAAAGGAAAAGGTAAAGATGGGTATCAGTCTTAGGGTGAAAAACAGTTCTCTCTCCAAGCACACAAAAACATTATATTACAAACCTTTATTTTACTATACATATTTAACTTTAGAAGTTATTAGGTAGACACACTTTCCTCTGTCAGTTTAGTTTGATCTTCAGTTACCTGTAAAAACATGAATAGCTTTACTTCTTCAATCAACACTTTCAATTTTACCCTTCACCCACCAGTTTAAAATCCTTACATATTCTTTTATAATGATAGTCTTTTTCCTTCAACGTAATTATAAAAAGTTAAATGGGGGGATGGGAATGTAGCTCAGTGGTAGAGCACTTGCCTAGCATGCCTGAAGGTCTGGGTTCAAACCTAGTACCACACACATATACACACACACACAAAAAGTTGCTTAGGAGAGAAGAAAAATTTAAAGATCAAGATACCAACATTAATTAAAAGCACAATTCCATTCAAAACCATACTGTGAGGCATATTGTATCTAGGCTTCCCAATTTTGTCACTTAAAATTTTTCATTTATAAAACAGAAACATTAGTTGCTGAGGCTGGCTTTGAACTTATGATCCTCCTGCCTCTCCCTCATGTGCCATCATGCCCAACTACAACAAAAACATGAGTAAAAGCAAAAAAATACCAAAAGTGCTACATGAAGTATTCTTAATCAAATTATCTCATTGTGAGGTATACTTCTATTAACAGACTTAGTGCAATAGATGTCTCTATGACCACATTTCTATTCTGTCACTCAGACTCATAAACAAACAGGGCTAAGCCTGAATTCCTCAACAATCCAAAACCTGCTCACTTCCTGTATTTTTTATCTCAGTGAAGGGCTCTACTCAGCTGCCTAAACCTAGCATTTGAGAATCCACTCCCCTCTTTCCTGCAGATTCCATCCACAGTCCCAATAACTTGGCATAACAAACTCTCATGGTCATTCTCGCTACTGTGACTGAACTTTAGAAAAACCTCAGCCTTTTCTATTCCCCAAGAAAAATTGTGGCTTAAGTTATAGCTGCCCTTGCAATAACTAAGCTGGTACAGGGTGGTGCATACCTGTAATCCCACCTAAAATTACACTTTTTATCAGAAGACTGAGCCAGAAGAATCACAAATTCCAGGTCAGCCTCAGCAACTTAATGAGGCCCTGTCTCAAAATTTTTTAAGAAAAAGGACTGGGGAATAAAGCACCCCTGGATTCTATCCCTAGTCGTGCATGGGAAAATAGATAAACAAAAAAGAAAACTTGAATAGATGATCAACTCACTTCCCTAATCAAAATTTTCAGTTACCCATCTATCATCTTTAGGGGGGAAACAGGAATGCAAGTTCTACAACATGGAAAACAAATTCCTCATGTTTTAATTCCAATAAACTTCTTTGGATTGACTCATCACCCACTTCCCTATGACCTGTACATTCAAATTCATCTTACATTCATGGTATTCTCCATTCCTCAATTCCTCTCAGTAAGTGGCTTCCTCTGAGATAACCCTCAACTCATCTTGCAGCAAATTATCTGCCTGACCCACTTTTATTCATCCTTTAAAACATCTTAGATACCAATTCTTGAGAACATTCCTTCACCAAAGCTTAATTTGGGTCCTTCTCTTCTCTGAGCCAGAACCCCACATGTACACTGCCTGTTAGTATAGATAGATCACTAAAGCAACTTCCTTAAGGCAGCAGATATGTTTCGTTCATTTCTGAACCTGGCCACAGTAAACAGTCAATAAATCTGTGTCAGATAAACCAATGAACTATGCATTTAAAGTACTCCCTCCATGGGCTGGAGCAGTGGCTCAGCAGTACAGCACTTGCCTGGCATGCACAAAGACCAGGGTTTGAACCCCAGCACCATATATACAACTAAGAACTAAGTGTCAGAATAACTAACAGCCAGATAAAAAAATAAATAAAATTGATTCTCTCCCTCACTCTTCTTCTCTCAAAAAACAAAACAACAACAACAAAAAAAACCTGAGTACTACCTCCAGACAAGCAAAACAGAAAAGTGCAATTAACTCAGAATAAATGTTTCGAAAATATCTACTGACTAACCTTACCAGATAATCTAGGTAAATTACTGCCTCTACCATTTTTCCTTCCTTTAAAGTATTCAGTTGTTATTGCTTCTTTGAGTTTCCCAAACTATTTCTTAGATATTCATTTCTTCTCTAGTTTCTTAGTCTAAAATCATTGTAACCAACAAAAACACAAAAATTAACACCAATTTAAATGTACTTTCTTCTCATGAGGAAAGAAAATTACTCAACTTTTACACAAGAACATTACAGCAAAATCACCAAATAATAAATTCAAATTACAAATTCATTAATAAATACTAGGCTAATTAATGACTATTCTCAGGTTGGGCGGGGGATATAGCTCAGTGGTAGAGCAAAAGGCTCTGCATTTGATCCCCCGCACCATTGAAAAAAAAGAAAGAAAGAAAGAAAATTCTTGAATTGTCCCCATCCATGTGCTAATGTTCAAATTTGGACTTACACAAATATAACAAACCCTGAATTGTTGACAGGCTGCATACAAATGTACTGGCAAAGAAAATAATATGAGGCTGGAGTGGTGGCTCAGAGGTTTCGGCACTTGCCTGGCAAGCACGAGGACCCGGGTTCAAACCCCAGCACCACGTACACAACTAAGTGTTGGAGAAACTAAGGCCATGTGAAAAACTAAATAAAGTTGTTTCTCTCTTTCTCTGTCTCTCTCACTGTCCCTCTGTCTTTATTTAAAAAAAAAAAAAAAAGAAAATAATATGAGAAAATAAATAAGCAAGAAATCAAACTAATAGATAATTATTTACTAAGAGATTACTCTGAGAATGTTTCAAGAAGGCAAGACATCAGCAAGAACAGAATGATGACTAGGCAACTAGGATAGAGTCCAGACAAGGAATGTCATCAAGAAATAAGAAAACTTAAAAATAAGTTTCATGTGTGCTGCTTAGTATGCTCATAAGCTTGGAGTGTTTGTAAAGTAAAGGGAAATTAAAGTAAGCAGGAAGGGTTCATGAGGCCAGGTTACACAGGACAGCTATCAGATCACAAATAAAAGGGAAGAGTTAAGCCTATGACAGAGTGAATAGAGATAGTGGTGATCAAGAAATGTAATCCCTCCCACCTGTGAAACCTAAATTCTAATGACAGGATAAAATACAGGCACATAAATATAAAATCTGGGTTTTCAGGACATTTACACCTTTAATGTCAACAGTCAAGGCAGCTTTAAGATATAGTTGACAGGGTCTGGAGTGGTGGCTCTGCAGCTGCAACAGCTGCCTGGCATGCATGAGGACCCGGGTTTGAACCTCAGCACATGTACACAACTATGTGTTGAAGCAACTAAAACCTGGTGAAAAACTAAACAAAATTGATTCTCTCACTCTCTCACTGCCCCTCAAAAAAAAAAAAAAAAAGATATAGCTCACAAATTAATCCTTTAAAGATGCATTAACTTTAAAAAAATTATCACACCACCTCATTAACACCAATATAACTATTAAAAACTATTACTATTATACAGTAATACTTTTATTTCTCTTCAAGTTCTACAGTATCATTTCCATGCTATTAACAAAATCAAAACAGAAATACCAAAGTACAGCTTTATTTTTGCCAAAATACCACTAGGGTAAACAATCATCATACTGATTTGGCTACTCAGACAACTTATTACTTTTTTCCCTTTGCTTCTTCTTTTTCCCTTTTAGCTATTGTTGCTTAATTTTAATGAAAGTTTCTTCATAGAAAGAAAACACTTACCATTTTCCTAGATCTTTCCAATAGCTTATGCCATATCGTAAAATGTGCCTGAAAAGAAAATATTTGCTGTGAATTAACTAAACCAGGAAAGTTGAAATAAAATAAAAGTCTTTATAGGGGCATTTTAAACAAAACAAAAAGTTAGGTGGTACTAATGTGACTATGTAGTTATGAAAGTGAATCAGTAGGGGGGGAAAAGTACTATACAGAATATCTGCTTTGTTTGGCATTAAGAAAAAAAGACTTATGCACTGAATTTGCCATTTTTCTCTTGTCTCTCATCATTTCTAACCAAAAAAGCATTCTTTCTATTGGGAAGCTTATGTGCGCCACATTCCTAAAGACTGCAATTCTTTCCATAAACAGCCAATTTCATACGCTAGAGGTCATTCTTTAAATCCTAATCAACTGGGGGCTGGAGCGGTGGCTTGGAAGTTACAGCGCTTGCCCAACATGTGCAAGTACACGGGGTCAAACCCCCAGCACCCATGTACACAACCAAGTATAGGAGCAACTAAGGCCATGTGAAAAACTAAATAAAAATTGATTCTCTCTCTCTCACACTGTCCTTCTCTCTTAAAAAAAAATCCTAATCAATTACAAGAAGCTCATTAAGAACCACCTGTGACATCTTTACACTAACAGGGTAAAGCAAATTATACTAAATAAGCAACAGAAACTAATGAAGACAACAGTAAAATGATAGAACCAATTTCCTTAATCCTTAACAATCTTATATAGCAGAGGATTATTAGAATGTATTATTGAAAACTGTGCAACGTGCATAATAACCACATCAATTTTATTAAGTCACCTAAAGGTAATACTCAGGCCATATAGGGGGCCAGTGACTATTTCATATAGCAAGAGCTCAGAAAATCTATAATGAAAGATACAATTAACTATCTACATGCAAACCCTTTTGGATAAAGAATAATAAAGAATGTGTGAAGGGAAAATGAGACCTTATTCAGGAAGAAGGAAGCGCTAGTGCAAAGACCTGGGAATACAGTAAGAGAGTGGCGCAAGATGGAGTCGGCAAGGCAGGCAGGAGCCGGACGACACAGGCCTTTTGAAACAGAGTTGAGGGCTGGGATTTGTCCAAGAGAAGCTACTGGAAAGCTTGGGCCAGAGGAATTACATAATCAATTTGCATATTAAAAAGATCATTCTGGCTACCAAGCAGAGAAAGCACTGTGGAAGATTAAGAGTGAAAACAAGAAAAGGGAATGTAGAGGGACTTGGGTAATGGAGGTAGTAGTAGATAAGATGCTATGCAGTGGACAGATTCAGAATCCATGTTTTAATTTGCTAATGGATGGATGGACCCATAACTATGAGGTTAAAAGAAAATCAAGGATTTTCTCAAATAACTAGGCAGATGATGGTGCCATTTCCTGAAAAGAGAAATGCTAGGAAAAGAAGCATATATGTGGAGAAAAATCAAACATGTAAAAAGCACGGTGCTAAAAATTTCATCCAGATGATGCCTGTAATCCAGGGACTCAGGAAGCTGAGGCAGGAGTTTTAGGCAGAAGGACTGTAAGTTTGAGGTCAGCCTCAGCAACTCAGTGAGACACTGTCTCAGAATAAAAAATTTAAAAAGATTTGTAGTAAAGTTCAGTAGTAAAGCACCCCTAGGTTTAATTCAGAGTAGGGACAGGAAAAGCTGATGAAAAGATGAAAATGATTTATATAAATGAAAACATATACAAGTTAATAGACTGGAACACAACACATCAAAGATGACAGCTCTCCCCAAATTGCTATAGAGGTAAAAAAAAAAAAAAAATTCCTATCAGAATCACAGCTAAATTTTGTCAACATAGAAAAGATGATGCTAAAATTAAACTAAAAGGAAAAAAAACTAGAATAATTAAAACAACTTTAATAAAGAAAAATACCAGTGGCTAGGAAGGCTGAGGCAGGAGGATGGCAAGTTCAAAGCAAGACTCAGCAACTTAGTAAATCCCTAAGTAACTTAGCAAGACCCTGTCTCAAAAGAGAAAATAAAAAGGGCTAGGGATGTGGCTTAGTGGTTAAATGCCCTGAGTTCAATCCCTGATTTAAAAAAAGAAGAAGAAAAACAACATGGGAGAATTTATTTTGTTTTCAGATCTACTTATGGCAATAGTAATCAAGGTTGTGTGGTATTGGCTGAGACAGATGTGTGGTCAATACAACAGAACTGAGAACCCAAATACAGATTCACACGGATATGCCCAGTGATTTTTACTGTATTAATGTCCACACCCCTGGCTGTGATACTGCATTTTAGTTCGAAAGATGCTACCCCTGAAGAAACTGGATAAGAGTACATAAGACCTTTCTGTATTCTCCACTATAGCTGCAATTATTTTAAAAATTAAAAAAAAATGACTGAACATGGGTCATGAATGGATCATTAAAATTTAGGGGAAGAGCATGCTGTAAGTGTAATGCCAAAGTGTTCTAATACACACTTACCAATATGCAACTCCAATATTCCCTCAATGTAGCCTCCCCCCTGCTAATTTGAAAAATTAAAAATATTACCTCAATTTGTTTTAAATGTTTTCAATAATTATTCCTTTTGTGAATTAACTTTTACAACCTGAGCAAATTTGTTTTTAATCATAAATCCGAGTTTATAAAATATTAATGGCAGACAACTTCAGGAAAATTAAAGATCATATCCTTCAGACTGGTGTAAAAATCAAATCTAGAATCAACTATTCCCAAAGAAGATCTGCAACTTTAAGCTTTACTTACTCTTAAATGAACGGGTAAGGACAGGCCCTGGAATCTTCTTATAACACTTGGCTGAGTG
>PVKS010030865.1:0-23978 GCA_004027875.1 Aplodontia rufa
AAGGCCTCTCTACATTAGCTCCTTCATGGCCACACCTGGATTTCGGAGGCACACGTTTGACCAATAAGCCTCTACGAGCGCCTTTTGAAGGAGCTAGAATAATTGGCAGGTGATACCAATGCAAAACATCTGAAGCCCGTGTCCACACCCTGTTTTTCAAGCTTAACAAAGTACAATCTAGCAGCCCCTCTCGAAGGAGCCTATGCAAAGAGCAACAAGATCCAGGGCAGCTGATAAAGCAAAGGTCAGACCCCAACAATCTTTCATTTTGGGTCTATTAATATTTGCTTTATATATTTGAGTATTCTCATATTGGGTGTATATATATTTAGAATTGCTGTGTCCTCTTGCTAACTTGACCCTTTTATCACCATGTAATGACCTTCCTTGTTTCTTTCTTTTTTTTTTGTAAAGAGAAAAAAGAGTTAATTTTTTTTCATCTGTTTTTTTCTTTCCCCTCTACTTAGTTGTTGTATGTGTGGTGCTGGGATTCAACCCAGGTTCATGCCTGCCAGGCAAGTGCTCAACTGCTGAGTCACCTCTCTATCCCCTTGTTTCTTTTTACTGCTTTTGATTTAGCATCTATTTTATCTGATAGAGGCTTGTCTGCTCTTGATTTCTTTTACATTCAATTTGTATGCAATATCATATTCCATCCCTGCATTCTCATTCTGTACACATCCTTAGAGGTAAGGCCAGTTTCTTTCCTTTTTTTTTTTAAATATAAGATATTTTTTTTAAAGAGAGAAGGACAGGGAGATAGATAGATAGAGAGAGACAGACAGACAGAGAGAATCAATTTTTATTTAGTTTTTCACATGACTTTTGTTGCTCTGACACTTAGTTGTGTGGTGCTGGGGTTTGAACCTGTGTATTCGAGCATGCTGGGCAAGCGCTAGAACTGCTGAGACACCGCTCCATCCAGAAGCCAGTTTCTTATAAGTGGCGTATAATTGGGTCTTTTTAAAAAATTTAATCTATTGTTACTCTGTCTTTTTTTTTTTGAAGAGAGAGTGACAGTGAGAAAGAGAGAGAGAGAGAGACAGAATCAATTTTATTTAGTTTTTCATGTGGCTTTCTTTGAACACTTTGTTCAGCAGGCTCTGTAACCGCTGAACTACTCCTCCTGCCCAGTTACTCTGTCTTTTAATTGGAGAATTTATTTATACTTAAGGTAATTAACAATAGGTGTGGTCTCCCTATAGGTATTTGGTAACTTAGTTTTTAGGTTTTTCTGTGATTTCTTTCCCTTTTCTACTCCCCTCTCTTACAGACTTACTATGGTTAAGTGATTTCCTCTAGTAGTATGTTATTCCTTCCCTTTAATTTTTTGGTTTGTCTATTACAGATTTTTGTGTTATGTTACTATGAGGCTTACAAAAATTATCTTCTGATTGTAATAATCTTTTGAAGTGATAGCAACAAAATGTGATTGTAAAGAGGAAAAAGAGAAATATCAATAAAACTGTATAGTTGCACATCCGTCCTCCTCACATTTTGAATTTTTGATGTCCATTTTACATTTTCTATATTGCCTATTATTATGGTTTAGATGTGAAGTGTCCCCCAAAACTCACATGTGAGACAGTCCAAGAAGGCTTAGAGGTGAAATGATTGGGTTTTGAAATCCTTAACATAATCAGTTATTTAATCCCCTGATAGGGATTAACTAGTGTTAATTGAATGCAGGTGGGGTGTGGATGGAAAGGTGGGTCGTTGGGGAGGTTCCTTTGCGTTATATATTTTCTATCTGGCAAGTGGAGTCTCTCTTTGCTTCCTGATTGCAACGTCCTGAGATACTTTCTTCTGCCACGCTCTTCCACACAATGTTTTACCTCACCTCAAGCCCCGAGGACCAGGAATAGAGCCAGCCTTCTGTGGATGAGACGTCTGAAACCGTGAGCCCCTCTGTAAACTTTTTCTCCTCTAGAATTGTTCTTGTCAGGTCTTTGTAGTCACAGGAACATAAAAGCTGACTGAAATATCAATATTTTAACATATAAATGCAGTTTTTTAACCTTCAAACTAAAGATATGAATGATTGTTTACAATGTTAGAGTATTCCAAATTTGTATACTCTTTCCAGTGAGTTTTATATCTTGTGATAGTTTTCCTTACTGATTAATGTTTCTTTTTTTTTTCTTTTTCTTTTTCTTCAGTTCAAAGAACTCCTTTAACATTTCTTGTGGGCCTGTTGAACATGTATTCTCTCTGCTTTTGTTCTGGGAATGTCTACCTTCCTTTCATTTCTAAAAAGTAGAGTAGCTTTCCTGGCTATAGTATTCGTGGTTGGCAGCTTTGTTCCTTTTGTACTATGAAAATCTCATGCTGGTCTCTACTGGCCTGTAAAGTTTCTGTGGACAAATTTCCTGTTAGAAACACTAGGACACACTTAGATGTTATTTATTTCTTTTTCCTTGTATCCTTGAGAATCTTGTCTTTATTTTTCACACTTGAGGACTTGATTGTAAGATCTCTTGCACTAGATTTGGTTAACTATGACTAGGGACATTGGCCTTACTGTAGCTAAATATTTTCATTCTTCTCTGGGTATGAGAAATTTTCTGTTTTGATCTCTTCAAGTAAGCTTTCTACCACTATAGTATTCTCAAGTCCCTCTTGAACCCCAATAATCAAAATATTAGCTATTATTTTGGTAGTACTGGGGTTCAAAGCTAAGGCCTCAGGGTTGTAGTGGTGGCTTGGCGGTTATGGTGTTTGCCCTGAATGTGTAAGTACAGGGGTTCAAACCCCAGCACCCATGTACACAACTAAGTGTCAGAGCAATGAAAGCCATGTGAAAAACTCAATAAAAATTGATTCTCTGTCTCTCTCTCTCACACACACACTGTCCTTCTCTCTCTCTCTCTCTCTCTCTCTCTTTTTAAAGCTAAGGCCTCTGCATGCTAGGCAAACACTGTGCTACTGAGCTACATCCACAACCTTTAAAAATTTTTTCATTTTGAGACAGGATCTTGCTAAGTTGCATAGGCCAGCCTCAAATTTGTGATTTGCCTATCTCAGCCTTCAAGTAGCTGGGATTACAGGCATAAATCAACACACCTGGCCAAATATTTGCTCTTTAAATGCTCTCCTGTGTTTTCTGTAACTTTCTTCATTCCTTTTTTTTTATTGTCCTCTGTGTTTTAAAATCAAACACACACATATATACACATACACACACACACACACACACATTTGTGCTGGGGATTGAACCCAGGACCTTGCACATTCTGGCAGATACTCTACCACTGAGTCACATTCCCAGCCCTGTATTTCCAAATAACCTGTCTTCCTGCTCACCGATTCTCTTTTCTGTTTGACTCATTTTTCTCTTAATTGTGTTTTTTATTTTACTTTGTATGAAATCCTTCAGTTGAATGATTTGTTTGACTTCTTCTAATTGCTTCCATCTCTCTATTATGTTTCCCCATTAGAATATTAAATTGTTTCTGTGTCTTTCTGAAGCTTGTGGAATTTCTTAAAATTGCTGTTTTAAACAATCCATACAAGATTTCTTCCATAAAGTTTAGTTTTTGTTGTTGTTTTCTGGTACCTGATTTTGACAATTAGATGAGGTCATTGTTCCCTGAAAGTTCTCGCTACTTGTTGTTGTGTGATATCATGCGCCTGTTGAAGGACTGCATATTTATTCCAGTCTTTGTAATTGGCACTGTGCCTGTCTTTCCAAAAATTGAAGGAGGCTGCTTATTTTCTGAGCCTGTAGTCAGTTCCACTATTTCATCACTAGATAGTGCACTAACTCCAGGTTTACTGAGAGTCTGCTATTGGTATGTTGACATTGTTTTGGCAGTAGAGGGCCATCCAAGTACAGGTGTACCCAAACTCTACAGTTAATTTGCTGCTCAGCCTGAGTTGAAGGAGAAACCTGAAAATAGTAGTCTATACCTACAAGTATCTTCCTGGGACCAAGGTAGTATAAACTCCTCATCCACAGTCATCCACTGGTATTTTAGCACTGCAGAATTTTTCCCAGCTCTGGGAAGAATCACTGTGGAGTGATAAGCCATAGGTGCTTATGTCACACCTGTGATCATAAACAAAGCAATGCACTGCCATCACAGCACTGGGTAGGACCAAAGTCAATAAAGTTATGGGCTGCCTACTGTTGAGGTGGATTTGTGGCCCAAGACCATTGCAACCAGCCACAGATGATGTTGGCCAGAATAGAAATCTAGTAGACTGGGATCATGTGTCTTGCCAATGGGGCTATTCTAGAGGATACATGGGCATTGAACTTGGAGTAGGAGTCATTAGGATCTGCCTAGTGTTAGGTTCTCCAAAGTCCTGTGTTTAGTGCCCTATCTTGACCTCAGTGAATGGAGTCTAGTTCCTCACTCTAATTTCTGAGGATGGGGTACAGTTGTTCAAAACAGTCCCTCAATGACCTAGGTTGATGCTCAGCTGGGTTGCACCTGAGTCTCACAGTCACAAGGATTTGCACATTATTAGGTGTATTTAGGCATGTACTGCAGATGGCACAGATGTGGGCTGGAATATGATTTATCACCTTGGAATGCAGGTCTGTGCTTGGTGTGGGGGACATGTCTAGAGCTACATCAGTGGACATTAGCCTGGTGACAGCAGATCTATTCAAGATCGGGGGGTGGGGGGAGTTAGTGAAACAGTCCTTTGGTTACCAAGGCTGATGCTAAGTTCAGTCACACCTGAGTCTCACAGTCATAGGGTTTTGTGTAGTCTTGGCTTCATGTATTCCCCAGACCTACTCCAAGGCTGTAATTGATGCAGATCAAAATTTATCTGTCCTACCAGCACACAGTTCTCTGTCTGATGTTAGGGCAAGAATACAGGTTTTGTCTGAGATCTCTGGCCTGCTTGGTGCTGAGTTTCTGCAATACAAGCCCTGTTTTGAATTCCAAGATAAAGCCCTGTGCTATCTTTTGTGCACTATTTAGCAGGGAGTGGTGCCTTACTCTTCCCTCTACCACCCAAGGTTAGGAAAAGGGTGGTAGAGGCATCACTTGGATGCCTGGCTAGCACAGGTCCAGCAGCTCAGTCCACAGGTATAGGTTAATCACAGTTGTTGGAGACTAAGCCCAACATGATGCCAGAGAAAAGAATTAGTGGTAAATAACTCTGTAAAGGGCCCAGCTGGCTTGTAAAAGAATTGGTGGTAAACAACTCTAAGAGGCCCAGCTGGCTTGTAATTAGCAAACTGCCTGAACACATGACTAAGCTATTTGGCTGCTCATTTGTTACAATTGATTGAATGTGTTTGCACTGTATCCTTATTGGTTGTTGTAACAGATAAATACTGGGCGTACAGAGACAGAGGTAGATGACTCTAACAGATGACACTAGTGAGAAGAAAACCCTCCCATGCAGACTTAAGAGAAGAAGAAGAGCCTTGGCTGCAGAAATAGGGACTCTAGTGCGGCAGTAGAAACAGGGACTCTATAGAGAGAAAATGTGAATAGCCTTGACTCTAAATGTAATGTTTTAACGCCTTGCCTCTAAAAGAGAGAAGGTGGAGAAGGAAGCGCTTGGAGGCCTTTAGCCGTGGTAAAGGGAGAAATGAAGCGCTTGGAGAACTCAGGGCCAGTGGGTCTACTTCATTCCCAGTCAACCACTGAATGAGAGCCGTTCGGTTCCTGCCGGCTGGGACCAGACAACAGTGGTTGTGGGACTCTGCCTAGCACTGGTATGGGGTTTCAAGTTTAATCCTGGACTTAATACCCTCTTCTTTCCCCAAGTGGGAGGGAGGCATCTCTTTCCATGTTGCTTGCAGTTGGGGGATGGATGATACAGGCAACTCTTTCATTTCTGCCTTTTCCAATGCACTTCTTATTAATGCACAGATACTATGATCTCTCAACTGGCTTCCTTAGTTCTGATGAAGTTGTTTAGTGTGTGAATATCTGCTCAATTTGAGGTGTCAGTAGGAAGAAGATTATAGGAGGAGCTTACTTAGGTGTTACCTTCCTTAGCCTCCCAGCCAGACCTTTGATAAAGTTATTTTGCATGGGCTAAAATGGTTCTTCAATGAAGGTCTGGCAGAAAAAACTGAAAACAAGTTAATGGAGAAGTGCCAGGAATAGAGATGGTGGTGCGTTTGGGTATTAAATGTAGGAGTGAGTCTGGTGTGGCAGAAAGTTAGGGCTTAGGAAAAAGGGGACTTGAGGCAGATAGGTTAGGTGATGACTTCTATGATTAACTGAAAAATTTTTTTCTCATATTCTTTAATAGTTGTACATAATGGTGAAATTAATTGCTATGCATTTATACATACAAACAATATAGCAATATAATTTGACCAGTATCATTCCTCACAATTTCTTCTTTCCCTTCTCTTTTCTCTCCGCCTGCCTCTTCCTCTACTCTTTTGATCTCCCTTTGATTTTCATGAGATTCTTCTCACCTTTCTTTTCCTTTTTCTTGTCTGCTTTCCACATATGAGGGAAAACAAATGCCTCTTGACTTTCCAAGTTTGGCTTATTTCACTTAACACAATGTTTGCAAATTACATCCATTTTCTTGCATGACATAATTTCACCTTTCTTAATGACTGAATGAAATTCCATTGTGTATATATACTGCATTTATACATTCTAGATATTAATGCTCTGTCAGAAGAGTAGCAGGCAAAGATTTTTTCTTCTGTTCTTTAAGTTCTCTCTTCACATTCTTAACTGTTTCCTTTGCTATGCAGAAATCCTAATTTGATGGCATCCCATTTATTGACTTTTGGCATTATTTCCTGAACTTTAGGAGTCCTATTGAGAGAGTAATTGTCTGGGTCTATATTTTGGAATGTTGAAACTATAAAGGGAAAACCTGATGTATTTTGTTACATCAAATTGAGGTTTTACATGGCCTCTCCCAGCTGCAATAGTCTGAAAATGTATTAATTTTAGCTTATTTAGTGCTTAATAAGGGACACCTTAGGCAAAATTTATAGATTAGTAATAAACAACATAAGCTGTATAGAAATTTAGCATCAATAAAGAAGTAATATTTATACTGGGCACAGTGACGTATTCCTGTAATTCCAGTGACTTGGGAGGCAGTAGGAGATTGCAAGTTTGAGACCCTCCTCAACAAGTTATGGAGAACTTGCCTCAAAATTAAAAGGTTTGGGTGTAGTTCAGTGGTAAACCACTCCTTGGTTCTATCCTAATCTAAAAGATTAAAAAAGTAATAAGAGGTAATGTTTAGACTAACAAAATATAGTTCTATAAATACAAAAGAAAAAAAACAATAGAAGAATGACAAGAAATTATTATCAAAACATATTCTAATGGCTAAAAATATACAGATATGAGAGAGATAACTTCATAGTTATCAAGAAGATATATATTAAAACTCTAAGATACTGCTTACCAAAGTGTAAAATATTAGAAAATTGGATATCAAATGTTTGTGAGGAAAACTCATGCACTGCTGAAGAGAATGTAGACTGATATGGTTACTTTGCAAAGCAGTAAAATGGTACTTAGTGAAATTGAGTAATTATTGTTTTGATCCTAAATGACAGAAATTCTCATGAGATTATATCAGGAAGAGTTTATAAGGATGTTCATCATAGCATTCTTTTTGGTAGCAAAAAATCAGGAAATAATTAGGTTAAATGTAGAGCATATAGCAGTCATGAAAGATGAATAAAAATGTTTACCATAGACTTCTAGTATGTAATTTTTGTAGTCAAATGCCACTTACGTAAATAACCACACACAAACAGTTATGTTTATATTTTAAAATCATTCTCATATACACATATAAATAAAAATATGGAAGGTGGATTGAAATATTAAATACTTTAAGTTAGGAGCATATGGAAGTGGAGAGAAGTGGGATCAAAGGTTGAAAGGAATACACATCAAAAAAAATGAAAGAAGGAAGCAATGAAGGTAATATGTTATGAATTGGTGGCATGATCAATCCCATTCTGACCATCTGACATCCTTATAATAAACTTCAAAAACAATCAGCTTCTCCTAAGAAATAGGAAGATTTGACAATCTAAGATTTGGTGTGGGAGGAGTAAGGTAGAGGACAGTTGTGGGGCAATGACTTCAGTTCACCTCCCCTCCTTGGACATTCAAAAGTCAGAGAGAGAATTTCATTACATGCTGACCTCTACAAGCATTTGTGTTAAGGACTCTACTCTACAGAGGGATTTGAACTTAGTTCCAGATGGGTTCTCCAAAGCAGGAGAACCCATTTGGGAATGGGCTAGTTTCATAAGCTTAACATGGTGAATTAGTTTATCCTAAAAACTGTTGCTATGATGTTGAAGTGCCTGGTCTGAGAATTTTAGAGATCAAGCAACTCAGAAGAGTCTACAGACACCAAAATCAATATTCAGCCTAGGCTAGGTAGTATTCCTGAGACAAAGAGAAATAATTCTAAATAAAGCCCATAAAGAAACTTTCCAGGAGTATAATATCTTGTCCTGTCATTAACTTAGGAGGCTCTGAGCACACAGCTCCAATGTACCTCTTTTCACCTTTGGTTTTTTTATTGTTTAGGAATGGTCAGACTTCTGGCCCTGATGAAAGTTCTCACTGTGCCCCACTGAAAATGTGCCAATGGATTCTTACTTTTGCGTATTCTTTTCAGAAAATAGTAGCGTTTTTGTTCATGACCTTGCTTGATGAAAATGTGAAAAATGTTCTATTTTAGAATAGGTTAATGACTTGAGCACACTTTCAAAAATGAAGACCTTTTGGGAGAAGATTATATAAATGAACTCAAAACAGCTTAATTAAAAACAAAAGATATTCTTTATTTAGAAAAGTGTTTTTTTGTAACTTACAGATGAATGACTTTTAACTACTGTGTTCAGAACTTGTCTGTATTATGTAGAAAAATGAAGAAAATTGCAATAAAACTTGCTAGTTAGGACAGACAGTCAAAGGCAACAGTTTTCCTCCATACACTGGTCATATGGACAGAGTATGTGTTAAATCCTATAGGGCAGTACTAGTCGGAACTGTGAAACTGTCAGGGTCATTTGACTGAACTGCTTCTTTACTAACACATTCTACCTAAGTGTGTTAATAAAACTTTCTACACTGTACTTGGTAATATAGGAAAAAGTAAACCAAAATGGACCTGTATTTGGCAATGTATAGATAAGGACACATCATGGGCTTCTGCCATTTGCGAGAAAACATTACTTTGGATTTTAACTCACTTCACTACCATCGAGGAAAGAACATCAGTGTGTTCCAGAGATCAATTTACACTGCAGTAAACACCCACCATTATGACCCTCCTGGTGAACACCAGGCACTTCACATAGATTACTGAAGTACTGACAGCTGCTTACAGGTCAGCTTATTGCCAGCAGTAGTGGAATGATGTCAAATGAGGATAAGGACCAGATTCCAAGACTTTGTACTGTCTTTCCTCAAAATGAACCAGCTCTCCCTTTAGGGAAACTGCTGTTAAACTGGGGAAGGTAAAAGCAAGATAGAGCTGGTAGAGGTTAGTTGATAAGGAGCAGTAATACTTTCAGAAATTTCTGGGGTTGGATTAAAAAGGTGAAACTGGGAAGTCTTTTGACAAACAAAAGTCGATTATTCACAGCATAGAGCAGAGTGTATAGATGCCTTGATTTCATAACAGTATTTTAAAAATAGTAGGCATGGAGTGTGTCCAGAAAATACAGAAAGACAGTTGTGTAAACCATATGGATTTGTGGTTGAAGAAATGATAATATGCTGAATGAATGAAATTGTGAGCATTAAACTAAAATTTCTCTTGAGGGAAAAGTCCTGTATTTCCTTAATAGCAAATATCGCTGATCTCTTCTGCTCAGCCTTGGTGTTTGTCTTCCACTGTTCTCCATACGGAAGGCTGAATGGACAGTAACGAGTACTTTGATCTCCTGACATGAAAGCCTCACTCTTCTGCTGGCCATAACATGACAGTTAATGGCTTCCCCTACTGCACAATTGACAAATGATCTTGCTTGCGAGTTAACAAGCTTGTGGAAATAAGTACTCTGCTCTGATACAGATACACTGGGATACTCTAAATGAGCTCCTGTGGTCAAACAGAGTTTGCACCTGTCATATCTGTCTTTCTAGTTACTGTGCGGATATTCATCCCTTCTCTTCCATCTTTCCCTAGGAACCTTGTTGGTGGCAGGGAATGAGTGTGTGTGCGCGTGTGGACAGCACAGACAAATCACAGAGTATATGGTTCCAGTTACATTCATCCTAAGGCTGATTCCCAGAATAAGAAATTATCTTGCCATTGGGCTATGAGTAAGTTGTTGATGCTACTTCCACATTTTTGTCTACTAGTTGACTAAATAGGACTATTTCTCTTTCTCTTCTCCCCCACTATCTCTCTCTCTCTCTCTCTCTCTCTCTCTTTTTGTTCTGGGGGTTGAACCCAGAGTCTTGTGTATGCTAAGCAGTTGCTTTATCACAAAGCCACACCCTAGCTCCTGTGTTTCATAAACATATATATTTTTAACCACACGTAGAAATTGTACTTATAGGGTACAGTGTGCCATTTCAATATGTATAGGCAATGTGTAATGATCAGATCAGGATGACTGGCATATTTATCACCTTAGACATATATAATTTCTTTGTGTTGGGAACATTAAAAATCTTCTCTACTAGCTATTTTGAAATAGTCAATTGTCAACCGCAGTTATCCTACTGTGCTATAGAACATTAGAAATGATTCCTCCTATCTAACTGCACCTATGTACATTATTAAACATCCTTTTCTGGTTTTCATTGCTATAATTTTTTGAGGTCATTTGTATTAGGTGTTTAATTTTGATGGGTATTTGGGTGAGATAGAAGGGTTGCGATGGATTTTCTTTAATATTACTATTTAAATTAGAACTCATGCTTGGAAATAATGGACAACCTAGTGGGCCTGTTCTCTGAAAAGAGAACAGACACAGACTGTTGCACAAACAGTTTGAGATTGGGTAGGATAATAGGTGGAACATTGCACAGCAGTTGGCACCCTGGAATCTAGTCTACTGGTTGCTATCTGTGCAGTAACACAAGGTGTCAGAAAGACTAACTGCAGACAGGGAGAAGGCAATGGCTGGTGGAGGGCTGTGGGTAGAATATGGAAGAGTACTTGCTATGCTGCTTCCCTTGGACCTTTGTCAGTTGATAGGGAAAGAAAGGGAGAATTTGGAGAGACATTCTTCTTATAGAAAAGAGAGTTGAAGAGTATAAACATCATGGCATACAAATATAAAAATGTAGTGCTAGAATGTGGTTCAGCAGTTATGGCACTTGCCTGCTGTGTGCAAGGATGTGGGTTCAAATCCCAGCACCATGTACACAATGAAATGTAGGAGCAACGAAAAACTAGGTAAAGCTGGTTCTCTGTTTCTCTCTGTTATTCTCTCTCTCTTAAAAAAATATATATATACACACATATACACACACACATATATAAATTCAAGGAAAAGGGTGATTATGATGTTAAAAAATTCTTCTAATTCTCATTAGATTAAAATCATTTGGCCCATAGAAAATTGATCAAGTTTGAAAAGCAAGAAACAATTTTAATCCTGAACTTCTGTAATTTGACCTCACTGTCAATGAACTTCTAGAAGGTTATAAAATAAAAGAACATTTCCATGATTTAACATGGGAAATACAATCAGTACAAATGGCAGTAGGATCAGGTGTAGTGGTGCACACCTGTAATTCCAGTGGCTTGTGAGGCTGAGGCAAGAGGGCTGTAAGTTCCAGGCCAGCCTCAGCAACTTGTGAGGCCCTAAACAACTTAGCAGGATCCTGTCAAAATAAAAAATAGTAATTAAAAAAATTGCTGGTGACGTTTCTCAGTAATTAAGACCTTCTAGTTTCAATCCCCAGTACTAAAACACACTATCAAGAGAAAACCCACAGAATGGGAGATAATCATGGCTTTTGATTCATCCAACAGGGAACTATTATCCAAAATTTACAAAGTACTCAAAAAACTCAATATCAAAACCACAAATAATCCAATGAATAAATGAGAGAGAGAGAGCTAAACAGAAACTTCTCAATAAAGGAAATTGAGCAAGCCAGTGAATATATGAGAAAGTATTCTAAATCACTAGTAATCAAAACTACGTTAAGATTTCACCTCACTCCAGTCAGACTGGCAAAGATGAAGAATACAAATAGTAGCAAATGCTGGAGGGGTTGTGGGGAGATAGGAACACTAGTACACTGTTGGTGGAACTGCAGACTGGTACAGCTACTCTGGAAAGCAGAGTGGAGACTCTTCAAAATATTAGGATGGATCCACTGTGCGTACCAGCTATAGCTCTTCTGGGTATTTTTTCCGGGGAGTTAGAATCAGCACATTGAAGCTACACAACAAAATCAATGTTCATAGCAGCTCAGTTTACAAAAGCTAAATTATGGAACTAACCCAGATGCCCCTCACTGGATGAATGGATCCAAAAGCTGTGGTTTTTAAATACTCAATGCAATTCTACTCACCTATTAGAAACAACATTATTACAATATTTGAAGGTTATTGGATGGCAAGAGAAGGAATTATGCTGAGTGACATTAGCCAAACCCATAGACTCAAGGGAGAAATGTTTTCCTTCATTTGTGGAGGCTAGAACAAAATTCAAGCTTGGGTGAAAGGTGCAAAGCTCATGTATTCGATCCACAAAAGGCATAGAAACAGCTAATGAATGGAAATCATAGACATGGAGGATGTAGCGGGGAGGTAATGGCGGGGAGGATTGAGGGAGGGAAGATAGGGAAGGATCTCTGGAGACAATCAACAATGTAGCATAATCTATACTGGCCCAAGAAGTGAAATAATATTTATGCAGTCATTTAATTCTGGAAAATTCACAATTTTATATCTATATCTATTTATCTATACACATACACACTTATACAGGGGCATAATATAGAAGAATCGAAAGACTGGGGTGTGAGCAATGTGGGGGTAACTCTGGTTTATGACCAAATGCATATCATATTCTTACTTTATACATATTTATGATTACAGAATAACTAACTCCTCAATAAAAAAATAAAAGCAAAATGCTATATTAAATAGAGTTCTGTGCCATAGGGTTCAATATAATACAGTTATATAGTATTTTTAACCTGAGCTTTTTACATAAATCAGATATAACAATTTTTAAAGAAACTTTAGCCAGAGAGTGATTTTCTGTGATTTTGCTAATTGGCAATATACAACAGGAAAAGAAAATGAACACTGAAATATTGGTGTTGCCAAAAATTGAGAGAGCTGGACCTCCTCCTCCTCCTATCCTCTTGTTCGTCCTCCTTGTTCTTCCTCTTCCCCTTCCTCCTCTCTTTTTCTTTTTCTTTTTCTTTTTTTTAGTGGTGGGGATGAGATGGAATCTAGATCTGTACATGCTAGGCCACTGATCTACACTCCCAAAACTGGGGCTTGTTTGTCATCAGTTTTATGAAGGCTATCACAAATGTGTAGGCCTCAAACTGAGGGGTTCTGATTCAGTAGTTCTAAGAAGGAGATGAGAATATAAAAGATTTTTTTAAAATTATTTATTTTTGGGAAGCAGCTCTTATCTTTTTATTCTGTCTGTAATTAAATGGCACTTCAATAACACTGGTGTTATTCAAATTATCTAGTTAGTTTTTTTTAGCATAAAGACCTTCCAACTCCTAATCAAGTGCTCGTGCTTTATAAACCACTGGCATATATAAGCATTTTAATTTATTTATTTTTTAGTACTGGGGATTGAACCCAGGGGAGCTCTACTTCTGAGCTACATCCCCAACCCTTTTTGAGTCAGTGTCTCTCTAATTTGTCCAGACTGGCTTTGAACTTTAAATACTCTTGCCTCAGCTTCCTGAGTAGTTGAGATTTCAAGCATGCATCACCACACCTGGCACAGCATAAACATGTTTCATCATTTAAAATATTTATTCATCTATTGTTTATAAATATTTTATTGACTAAATTATATTTAAAATGCATTAAAGACAATTACTTTTTTTGTTTCTTCTTAGGTAAGCATTCTAGAATTGATGTAAGTTCAGCCTCTTTACTGTGTTTTTCTTTTTGTGGTCACTTTGGTCACCACTGGTACACTGCCTTGAAAAATTAGATCCTGATTCTGTTGCTGCCACTGCTGCTTTTTCTTTGGCTCTTGCTTGCAGAGGCCATTCAAATTATTAATAACCTGTCACTTTTTCTCCCTAGAGTGATATCTGTAAAATTTGCTAGCTAAGTGGCACCAGCATTTCCTTTATAAGTTTCTTGGTCGTTGTCTTCTTTTTTTTCTTCTTCTTCTTTGGAATCCTTCAAAAGCTGCTTTAGTCCTGGTTTCTGATACTTCTTCAGATACAGAGCACTTGGATTGTGTTTTAGTTAGCCTTTTCACTGCTATAGCTAGAATAACTAGAAGACCATACAAGATTAATTTTAGGGGAGGAAAAGTTTATTTTGAAGCTCACAGTTTCAGAGGTGTCTGTCCATAGAAATTTGGCTCTATTCCTGGGGGCTCAAGGTGAGGCTGAATATCACAGTGTGTTTCCATGCAGTGGTGCAGGATAGATGAGTGGAAGGGATTATATATGTCAGTATTTAATCAGAAAAATAGCCCAGGCCAACAGAAAGGATTCAATATGGAGAACTAGTTACAGAAGTGATGGAAAAGGTAACATGGCAGAAAAGGGAAAAAGAAAAAGAGAAAGAAGCAACCCATTATTAGCCACAGCAGAAATTTCCTACCAGATTTAGAATGGAAGAAAAAGAGAAGGAGATTATATAGCCAGAGCCCCAAGAGCCTGGGCATGGAGAGAGTGGCTATCCAGAGGACATCAAAATCCTGGAGGAGACATGGACACTTCTGGAGATGACTCTAAACAAGAGAGAGGTGAAAAAAAAGGTCTTAGCTTGTCCTTTCATCCACCATCAAATCTTTCAGTGTTCCTACCAACAAAACCCAGTGGGAATGGAATTTGTAGGGGTCAGTCCTGTCCACTATGGAGCAAATTAGGAGAAGGTTTAGAAGGGCTCTGAGAGCACACAGGCACAGAGGAATTGGGAGAGGTGCATTTCACATAATTGCTTGTGCTGAGAATGAATTATTCCAACTGACATGATGTAGTATTTACCATGTGATATAAAATATTCTAAGAAAGATGCTGTCACAAAATGGTCTGTTTTATTTGTGTTAATCCAGAAACTAGAGGAATGGTAGCCATAAGTTAAAGTTGACATTAATGGTGAACATCCACATGGTCCTGGCTTGGGTTAGTTTTTGTATTGACTTCTAGTGCTGTGCTCCATCAAGTCTTATTTTTCTTTTCCTTTTTTGGCTCCCTTAGTAATATCTGAAGCCATTTCTGGTTTTTTTTCCCTGAACATTTCTAGTCATTAAGAGCCTAATATCAAATTTGAAGACTTCATTCTGTCCATTTGCTTCCCCTCTTTCCATCAACAGAGAATGCTTTAGCATCTTAGAACTGGGGACACTGGGCTGTCCGTCCTCTCACTCTACTTCCCTTCCTGCTCTTGCCTCCCTGGTGTTCAGGGAAGGAGAGGAGATTTTCACATATTCACAGGTTTGTTTCTTCTGTTGTTGAACCTTGAGTCCAGATGGGGTCATTGGCTTCTTCAGAGCAGCAGGCTGTCCCAGGATGATGGCTGTATGTTGGCTTCTGTGGAGGGGTCCTCTCTTACAGAGGCCCCAATGAAGGCAAATCAACTGAGCTTCTGTCTTCCTTGCCCTCAGTCCCTGTAACAAATCATCTAGACTGCCTTCTTGTGGCTAGGGTCATCTCATCCCAAGACAGCTTTCCTGAAGGGACCATTGTGGTGACTGAATCCTCACCACTTTGCACAGAATTTGCTATAGCATCCATCACTAATTCATAGACATTTATGTAGTAAATGATGGGAATAAGTCAAACCAGGCCCTTTCTGCACTGAGACTTCCATCCTGTTCAGGCTCTTAACATCAGATCTTGGGGAATGGGCACTTCATGAAGACTGAGATTTGGCATTTTTTACATGGAAAACAACTGAAAATCTGCAGCATCGCAGGAATGGGGAGAACAAATGGAATGATTCCATCCCCAAGTAGAGGGGTGGGGGCAGGATGGCCTGCTACTCCACAGTTCTGCATCTCCATTACTCTTCACCTTGAGTCAAGGTTTTTCTGAAATGACCTATCTAAGAAAGCCCCAGAGGACAGTGATTGACCTTGGATCAGATGACTTTTTAAAATTAGAATATGGATACCTTGATTTTCAACTGTGTGTTCTGGAAGAGAATTCTAGCAAAATGTGGCAGGTTCACGTAACTTCTCAAAACCCATCAAGTTACATAAAATAGAACATTCTGAAGCCATTATCATATTTTCAAAGAATTATTTAATTAACTTATTAATTTAACAACTATCTATTGAGCCCATACTGTTGCTAGGGATTTGGCTGGTTAAAAAATATGTATTCATTGTGGAGCTTCTATTCAAGGCCAAATGATTTGTCAACTTAGTTTAACTTCTTTTAGCTCCACACAAGGTGGACATATCATCACAATATACCAATGTGGAAATGGCATGGAATAGTATGACTCATGTTGTTTAGACAACTTGCTCTGTCACCAGGCACCATGCATAAGTGTTGGTTCTGGGACCAATAAGACCTGATTTCCTAAGGGATCTTTGTCTTCCTCAGAGTCAAATACCTCCTTTGACTTTCAGAAAATTTCAGAAACTTTCATGATAGATCATTGGGGTTTGTGATTTAGTTTTATTATTTTCTTAGGCAGGTTTAGGAAATAGCACAAAATAGAGATGATCAATGGGATGGATACCTTAATGGAAAACAAACAATGGCTAAGTTGTTGGGCTTGTGCACAGGGAATAGCCAACTTGGCTAAAGCCCCTGGAGGTGAAAATGTAAGGTCAAGGTTGAACTTCTCAAATTTGACAATATTGTAAACTTAAAAAGATGCATTTCACTTTTATACACTCTTCTCCTTTCATTTTTCAGTTACAAATAACTTAATTTGAAATAAAGAATAGCTAAAGGAGAATGAAACTCAAGAGGAAAAGTTTGTACTTCTAATGCAGTTATTCTTCTAACCTGAATTAAAAAAAGGGCAGATAGAGATGCTTTAGATATTTGATTTACCAAAATTAGCTGTTTTAATTGAGAGTAATGGTTCTTTTGTGGGTCATGTTGAAACCCACAGAAAGGCAACTCCCTTGCTGAAACACACATACACATGCACATGTGCCCACACACTCATCTGTTCGTTTAGATAGAGATGGTATTGCATAACAAAGCAAAATGTCACAATAGTCTACTAAGAATATGGACACTTCCCACATAACAGAACTTTTTAAAAGTTTAAATTGAATCTAAAATACACATAGAAGAATATAAATTACAAATATGAAGACTGATTTTTCTTTTCAAAAGAAGACATCCACGTAAACATCTAGATCATGAAGCAATCAAGAACTTGATACAAATGATGTCAATATTTCATTCTTTTGTGTCTTATTTTCTTCACCGGGGGTTATGTTAATGAGATTGATCTGTATTGTTGTACATAGTTGTCAATATACCTTCCATATGGTATCACTGAAGAATATAACTAGATAGTATTCTATTATGTGAATGTACCACAAGTTAGTTTTCAATCTATTCTTGATGGACATATGGGTAAATCTCCATCTTTGGTTATGATGAAAAGTGTTGATTTAGATATTTTTTCTGTGTTTTTAGGTGAACATATGTCCACACATATTTTGTGTATATAGGGTCAATTTTAGGCATATGTTTAGCATTACTAAATACTGCCTGATAGTTTCCAATATGTTCGCTTCAATTTATACTCCTACCATCAGTGTATGACAATTTAGGTTGCTCTGAATTCTTGGCATGCAGTGGTATTGCATTATGTTTTTAATTTTTGTAATCTTGATGCTTCAATTGCTTATTTAAATTGGTTTGCCTTAAGTGCTTATTCAAATCATTTCCTCGTTTTCAAGTAAGTTGTCATTTCTTAATTAATTTTCAGTTTTTTATATATTTTGGATATGGGGCCTGTTTTAGATGAATATATTGCAATTATATTCCATTCTTTGGGTGGCCTTTTCACTCTTCTAGTAGAGTCATTTGATGAACAGGAATTGTAAGTGTTGGTGAAGTACAATTTTCAATTTTTTTGTTATTATTAGCCTTATTTAGTTATCTTTACCTACTCCAAAATATCCTCTTACATTTTCTTCTGAAAGTTTATTGTTATAATATTTACAGTGAGATTTGCAATTTACTTAGAACTGTTTTTCTTGTGTGGTTTGAGAAAAATATTTTGTTTTCCAAATGGGTATTTAATCAACCAAACCTGGTAGCACAATTTAGAAAAAAAAAATTAGTTTGAGAAGTGATGGAAATGTTACATGGAATTGATTATATTTTGTATTATTCTTTATGTTTAATTAAGTAAATTTAATAGTTTTTATTTTATGTATTATGAATATTCATTTTATATGATCAGATTCTACCAAAGAAATAACCTTGGGTGACATAGGCATGGGGACTACTTTGTCAAACACATCTCAAACATTGAGTAGTTTAGAGACATTACATTCAAAATCCTCAATATTTGGGGGCTTGAGCAATGGCTCAGCATTTGGAGTGCTTGCCTGACATGTGTAAGGAACTGTGTTCAAACTCTAGCACCACATATACAGCTATGTGTTGGAGAAACAAAGACAAGATGGAAAAATAAATAAAATTGATTGATTCTCTTTTACTCTCTCTTTCACTCCTTCCCTCTCTTTTAAAAATACTCAGCATTTAACATATTGGCTCAAATAAATTAACATTTATTTGCTATAATAATTTCTAGAACATGCAGCAACATACAAAGCAATTTGAAGAAGACAGTTTGTATACAATAGTCCCCATTATCCATGGTTTCACTTTTTCAAATTTCAGAGGTCAACTGTAGTCTGAAAATAGTAAAAGGAAAATTCCAAAAGCAATGCATAAGTTTTTAATAACTTTTATTGTACTATATGGTTATATCATTATATTTTTATTGGTAGTACTTGTTATTAATCTTTTACCATGCCTAATTTATGCATTAAACTTTATTATGGGTAGCTTTGTATAGGAAAATGGTATATGCAGAGTTTGGTGCTATCTGCAGTTTCAGGCATCTGTGAAACATCTTGGATTGTGTTCTCCAAGATAAACAGGAAATACCATATATTATATCAGGAAAAAATCCTCAGAAAATCCAGTTTGGACAGATGGAATGCTTTTTAATAATTTTAGTAAAAAAAACAGGATGGGACAGTAAGACACCAGTGTTAAATGGAAAACATCTGCACAAACTTATGGTTTTGAAAAATTTTTGTACAGTAGCAAAAGTGACCTTTGCTGCTCTGCTGACACTGTCCACTTCACTGTGAGGCAGTGAGAAGGAAACCCACAGAATGAGGATGACTGATGCTGGTGTCCACCTGGAGTGATCTCCCCTGTAGACTGAGTACCCAGATAGTGGCCCTTTGAATGCTTCTTCACTAAATGGAGAAAGGGATCCCTGGTGCAAAGTAATTATTGGATCTTGAGCCAGAAAAAGCAGAACAGTCTTATACTATCTCATGGTGGAGAGGCAAAGAGGGTTTGGAAGATATCTGGGGTAATGTTGCTGTGGGTCAAGGGGCTTTGCTCTTATTGTAAGGAGCCTGCACTACAGCTTTTAGTTAATATCCCACTTATTCCAGTTCTGGGACTCAGAAGACACTTTGAATTTTAGAGGAGCTGCTTCTCCCCACCCCCAATTTTACTTAGGCATAACTGACAAATTAGCATATGTTTAAGTTATACAATATGAGGACTTATTATACATACACATTGTGCAATATTTTCCACAATAAAATTAATCAACACACTTATCATTACGTAGTTAAAACACTTATTATTGTTTGGATTTGGGGTGTCCCCCCAAAGCTCATGTTAGAAAATTCAACAATATTTAGAATATACAGAAGTGAAATGATAAGATTACAAGAGCTGTAACCTAATCAGTGGGTTAATCAATGTGATGGATTAACAATTTGAAAGGACTACTTACTATACTGGATGGTAGCAGTAGGCAGGTAAGGTGTGGCTGGAGGAAGTAGATTCGTGGGGATGTGCCTCTGTGATTTGCATTTTGTCCCTAGTGCTGCTCTCCCTCTGTATCCTACTGTCATAAAATGAGCTATTTTATTCCACCACACCATTCCACCATGATGTTCTGTTTTACCTTGTGCCCAGAGTGATGGAATCTGATGTCTATGGACTAAGACCTCTGAAACTGTGAGCCAAAAGAAACTTCTCCTTTTCTAAGTTCTTGTCAGGTATTTTTGTCACAGTGACAAAAAACTGACCAATTTACCCTTTTTTATTTTTTGGTATGTATGCATTTAGGACATTTAGGATGTATTCCTCCACCAATTTCAAGTAAACAGCAATAATATAAGCTGTAGTCACTGTACTATGCATTGGGTTACCAGAGCTTATTCATGCTATAATGGAAAATCAGTGCCTTGTCACCAGCATATCCCCATTTCCTCCTTGAAATGACATAGGGACCCTAGAGCACAGCATGATAAGTGAAATGAGACAGGCCCAGAAAGCAAATACTGGATGGCCTCACTTATACGTGGACAAATTCACAGAAACGGAGTGGAATGGTAGTTGCTAGGAGAGCTTCTGAAGAGAAATTCTTGTGTGAGTCAGATCTTGTCAACTAGCAAGGTGGGCAATTGATATGTAATTTAAGTTTACCATCATGTAAGGCCTATATGGGCTTTATGTTATTGGTTTAATTTTCTTGTAGGAGATACACACTACATTGGGATGGTTTCTTTGATTACTTAAAGTCAGGGCTTCTGATTGTTGAATTAAGGGGAATTACTCCAGGATGTTAACCAGTCGGGATCTGGTGCTTCGCATGAGCAGAATCCATTCATACACAAATTGTTGACAAGGGTTCACAGCAGCATTTAAACTGGTTAAAGATTCTTCAGAGAAAAACAATTGACTGCTATGATTTTAGTCGAATATTGGAAAGATGTATATAGAATGCCTAGATTGTAAAAGGAAGGTCAGGATTGCAAAGTTTCAAATAATTTCTTTGTTTCATGAAAAAGCAAAAAGGTTGAAATGAATTTGTGTGAGTTGAGTATTGTATATGTTTTAGTTTAGAATTTTCTTCTTTGAGTAGTTAAATGAGATAATTTTGAACTGAGCAATAAGACTAAGTCACCAAAATGCTTTAAATTCTGGCTCTAAGCTAGAATTTAATCTCTTTCTGTAAGTAAAATAAAGCAATTAAATTTCTGGTAATAGACTATTGCTTCTTCAAAGAGCAAATAAGCCAAGAAGCAGCAACCCCACTTCTGCTGTCAGAATCTTAGCGTGTGGAACACTGTGGATGTGGAGCTCTATGGATAAGAGAAAGTGTGAGCTGGGAAGTACGTTGAGTCTTGGTCGTGAGAAGCAAATCTACCTTACCCTACTATCAGACCCAGCTATATAATTTATTGCGTCTAGTGCAAAATGAAAATGTGGGTGTTATGGTTTAGATATCAGGTGTTCTCCCAAATCTCATGTGTTGTACAATGAAAGAAAGTTCAGAGATAAAATGATTGGGTATTAAGAGGTTTAATCTAATTAGTATTTAATCCCCTGATAAGAATTAATTGGGTAGTAACTGTAGGGAGGTAGGGTGTGGTTGGAAGAAATGGGATTCTGGGGGTATGCCTGGGGTTTGTATTTTGTCCTGCTGAGCAAAACGCTCTCAACGCTCTCTTTCTGCTTCTTGGTGGCTATGTCCTGACCTGCTTTCCTCTGCCACAGTCTTCTGCCATGATGTTCTGCCTCAATTGGAGTCCTGAGGAATGGAGCTATCTATGGACTGAGATCTCTGAAACCATGGGCCTCTGAATGAACTTCCCCTCCTAAAATTGTTCTTGTCAGGTCTTTTTGGTCACAGTGGCAAACAAAGCTGACTAAAACCAGAAATCGGTACTAAGAAGAGTGGTTATTGTTGTGACTAACCTGACCATGTGGTTTAAAAGCCTTTAGCACTTTATGCAATTTGTGGGAGTAATTTTGAAAAGTTTAGTAGTGTAGACTGGAAAAGCTTTAGATTGTGGTAAGCAGAACTTAGTGGATGATTCTGGTGGGGGCTGGAAAGACCACAATGCCGGTCTTATTATGAACAGTAAAGAGTGGGTTCATGAGGTTTCAGAGGACAAGGACTCTGTTGGAAATTGGACAAGAGGTCATTCATGTTACGTTCAGGCTAAAAAGTTGTCTGCATTTTTCTCATGTCCTGAGACCTCCTGTAAGGCTGAATTTAAAGGTGATGGATTTCTTAAACTAGTGGAAGAAATTTCTAGGCAGCATAGCATTCAGAGGTGGCATGGGTATTACTGGTGGCTTTTAGATAAGTGTACTGCAATAATCAGGAGTAGAAGGCAAAACACAAAGATTTGAGAAACTTGCAATTTGGCCAGAGAACTGTGAGTGAAACTGGGGTTAAGGAAAGTGGTTGTGTAAGACATTACAGCCACTAAATAAGTGATAAAGACTTTGCACAGTAGGAGACATGGCATGACAATAGAAAAGATGGCATAAGGGCATCTCAGAAATTGGCAAGACTACATCTATCTCAAGGGTGGAAAAATAAAATCTCCTTTGAGAAGAGTCCAGTGGGGGTACCCTGACTGTACAATGTGGTCTAGGAAGCTGTTTCACCATATGCAGCTACCCAGGCACTCAGAGGCTGCTGCAGCCAGGGTTCCTGAAGGCTTGGCTATGGCTCCAGATGGTGGCAGATCTTGGCATCAACCATGTGGTGCTTCTGCAGGAATGCAGGATGCTGGAGTTAGGGGGTCCTGCAGGCTTTCACCAGGATTTCAGAGAAAGGCCTGGAAGGCTAGGCAAAGTACAGCAGGGTCAGAGTCTCTGTGGGCTGACCTTGAGAGGGTGATGTGTGGAGATGTGAGGAAGAAGTTGAAGCTGCAGAGTTGACCCCCAAGATTAAGAATTGCCAGTAATGTGGGATGTCTGCTAAAGAAAGCTGCAGAAATTGAGCAGAGACAAGTCAACAGGCCACGTGGGCTACAGCCAGCAAAGCCATAGGAGCACAGGGGCACAAGTCTTAGGGAGAGAACCTTATGATGCCATGTGCTCCAGATGCTGGATGTGGAGTTACAGGACTTGTTTGCCCAGCAAGATTTTGGTCTTGCTTTGCTCCCATCCATTCTTTTTATGCCCCAATTTCTTCCTTGTTTTGGAATGAAATGTTTACTCTGTACCTTTATATATTGGGCATACGTTACTCGCTTTTGATTTATACAGGGGCTCACATTTAGAGTTTGCCTTGAGTTTCAGAGACTTGGTTTGAGTTTGGACTTGGTCTTTTAGGCAATCTTGGAACTGTTAAAGCTAGGAGAACTCTTGGGAAATGGACTAAATGTATTTTGCATTGTGACATGAGCATGAGATTTGAGGGCCAGTGGTGGAATGTTATGTCAGACATTAAATGTCACCCAGGAACTCATATGTGAGCCACTGCAAGAAAATTTAGAGGTGAAATGATTGGGTTATGAAAGCCTTAACCTAATCAGTACGTTAATCACCTGATAGGGATTAACTGGGTTGTAACTGTAGGCAGGTAGGGTGTGGTTGGAGGAAGTGGGACCCTGGGGACATGCCATTGGGTTTTATATTTTGTTCTTGCTGAGCAAATCTCCCTCTCTTTCTCTCCCTCTCCTTCCTGGTATGTTATTCCCAGCTGCTTTCCTCTGCCATACTCTTCTGTCATGATGTTCTGTCTTACCTTAAGTCCCAAGGAATGAAGCTGGCTATCTATGTACTGGGATCTCTGAAACCATGAGCCCCCAAATAAACTTTCCTTCCTAAAATTGTTCTTATCACATCTTTTTTAAGGAGTAAAACTGTGGG